>PVIH01016282.1:0-46358 GCA_004025045.1 Sigmodon hispidus | reverse complement strand
ATAAAAACTGTTTGGACCCATGCAGAGCACCGTAGAAGTGGGTGGAGAATCAGAGGCAGCCAGGTAGGAAGAAGGGGTGGAGTTTACTAGTCGCCATCTGTCCCCCGAAGAAGAAGCATGTAGGAATTCAGGTGAGCCACGGGCTGCAAGCCACGTGGTGGGTAGATTCATGGAAATGGGTTGATTTAAGAAGACAGAGTAGCTAGTAATGTGCTTAAGATATGGGCCAAGCAGTGTAAAGTATATAAGCGTGTGATTCATTTCTTTTGGGGGGCAAAAGCTGCGGGCGCACAGACCAGGTTCCAAACCGGCTCCACACGTGCGCCAGGTCATAAATCTCCGGACCCATACAGGCCGGGAAAAACATACAACAACAATGTATTTGAACATGTATCTCTCCCTAATGATCTTTTTTTGATTGCTTATGAGACCTTTAGTAGAACCCTTTGTGGATAAAATTTCTTATTGGGGGTGTGATAATAATCTCTGTAGCTTCAACCCACTTCCTGTTACTTTTGTCTACTGAATTGTTTTTTAAATTAATCAGCCAACGTTCTTCTTGTGCTGTTATGTCTTCACTATTATAGACTCTGTCTCTAAACAACATAAGATGTAGTAGAAGCAATTGCTATTAAGTACTAAGGCAGTTTGGTAGCCTGCTATTTTAAATTGTTTATTTCTTTTTGAAGACAAGATTTGTCACTGTAGCCCTGGATGTCCTGAAAGTAGCTCTATACACCAGTCTGGCCTTGAACTCAATGATCCCCTGACTCTGACTCCCAAATTCTGGGATTAAAGGTGGGCTAATGATCCTGGCTTTTTTGCTTTTATACTATTGGGCAATGGGCCTGGAATATAGGTTTTTGAACACATCAAGCATACGTCGTCATACTGAGCTTCACTCATGTTGTAAAAGATTTCTGGCCCAGACTTTCTGGGTCTGGACCAGAAGTTTGATTGGCAGTCTACCAGTCTGGCAGAAAAACTCACAGTCACACAGAGACAAACAGATGCTTATATTAATTTTCTGCTGATTGACCAAGGGCCCAGACATTTACCTTGCTAACTCCATCATCTGAACTCAACCTATCTTGTTTAGCTGTGCAGATCAGTACCTTTTCTCAGAGCAGCATTTCAACTTCTTTCCTTGTGTCATCTGGAATCTCTGCAGTATTTGTTATGTCTGTTCTGCTGTGAGATTTTTCCAGTCTGGTATCTCTGCCCATACTTTCTGTCTGCCTTAAGCCAATCAGCTTTTTATTAAACCCATAGGTGGGACAATTATTTAAAATGTAACACATAATCCCACTATATTTCCCCTTTTTCTCTTTTTAAAACAAACAAACAAAAAACCCAAATCTAATATCCCTTTTCTCCTATTACCTATAATGACTTATAACCAACACTGTAAACAAGCACAAACATCCATAATTTTTTTGGGAATGTGGGCATAGTCCTCTAGGCTACTTCCTGCTTAATGGGGGTGCTGCCAGACTTATGAGGATCCAAAGAAAAATTTAGGAAGTCTTTAGTGGAGGAGTCTCTAAGGCTGGGTAATCTCAGCCAGTCTCTTTAAAGTTTTTTTGGATGCAGAGCTTCACAAGAAATTTCAACAGAGGAGCTCTAAAATTCAGGATCATTTGAGGCATCCATTTCTATTGGAGACTTTTCAGGGGATCATCCTCAATCAAGCTTTATTTTCTTTAAGTAAATCCACAGCTTCTCATTTTCTGTAGAAATAAAAAGAAAGTCTATTCTCCAAAGTAGCATATCTTTTGATTTCAGTTTTAAAGCTAACTCATTTATAAAATATATATACTGGATTAATCCATTGGGCATTTGTATCCAAATGTCTTTTAGCACTTTTAGTTACTTCATTTATAGCCAAAATACTTAAAGATAATAACATACAGCATCCAGACACTTTGTATTTTTCATTTTTATGTCTTATTACTATTTCTTTTTTTTTTTTTTTAAAGATTTTTCTCTATCCTTTTTTTTCTTTTTTATTTTCTCTCAAGCCTACATATATTTTAAACATACCCTAAACCACTTACAGGTTTTTAAAAATCTGTCTTTAATGTATATCTAGTATCTTTTCTGTTTCTGATCATACCTTTGTTTGGCTAGGGTGGCTGACACACCCAACTCTATTTCTTTCTGTTTCTGTTTACACCTTTAATCTTTCACCCAGTTTTTTTGTATTTGTTTCTGTTTCTGTCTAGACCTTTAATCTGCCAAGATGTGGCTAAGGACTAAAGGCTTCAATAGGGTGGGTGACTTCACCCCACTCTCTTTATTACTTTCTATTTCTGACCACACCTTTAATCTGCTCGGGGTGGCTATGGATTAAATGTGTCACTAGGGTGGCTGCCTGGCTCCACCCAGCTCCTAGTCTAGCTGAAGTTTAGTTTTTTAGCCTAGGACTCACAATTACCACTCTGAGGATTTTTAGGATTCAGATAATTATCAAGTAAAGCACTGTTGTCTTCTGCACATTAACTCCATTTAAGTATTTGTCAGCAAAGCCTCTTAAAAGACAAGTGTTTTGCCTCTAATGCTGAATTAGGAAATTTCAGTTTAAAAAGCCCCACCTCTGCTTGCCTTCAGCAAACAGAGCTGATCCAAGAAAACACTGCTGTTACTAAGAATCAATCTTTGACTCTATTTCCTTTTTGTCCTTATAAGCAGAAACCTTAAATCCATCATATGCAGCTTGTCTCTTATACTGAGTCTTCTCTGAGACTTCAGGAACCAGCCTTAGTGCCGCTTAGCTGCACTCCAAAAGCCTACTATTTTATTGCCTAAGCCACTTGGCTCACCAGGGCATCTCTGTACCACAGCTCATGTGAGAGACACAACTCCCAGAAGCTGTTTTTGGCTCTACTTCTGTGCTCTAGAACTGTTTTTTAATTTTTCTTAAGCTTTATGTAGGTGTATATCACCCACATTGGACAGCCATCTGTTATAAAAGGTTTCTGCCCTGAACTTTTTCAGGCATGGGCCAGAGGTTTGACCGATACAGTCAGGCAGTCTGGCATAAATATTCGCAGTCACACAGAGACACAGTCTCTCCTGTTCAGTTTTTTTTTTTTTAACAAAGTGACTTAGTAATTACATTATAATGTCTATGTCGTAGAATAAGTGTGGGGATAAACACCATTATATGACTCTATTGTCAAAGAAATATATATTTACATTGTTGTCAGTATCATATTTTATGTTGTATACATGTATGCAATATTTTAGAATGCTGTGACCTATGAAGATGTACATGTCAACTTCACTTGGGAAGAGTGGACTTTGCTGGATCCTTCCCAGAAGAATCTTTACAAAGATGTAATGCTAGAGACCTACAGGAACCTCACTACTATAGGTAAGACTGAATTTTTTTTCATGTTTTAAAATAAAGGGACAACTGTTCCTTGGTTATTGATGATCTTCTGTATTTTGACAGAGAAAGAAGAATGAAAGTAATAAATCAGATATGGTTTTAAGGTTTATTGGAGATAGTAACTTAAATTTTATACAATTTTTAATAATATAACATACATTTTCTGGTATTATATTTTAGGATACAGTTGGGAAGACCATAATATTGAAGAACATTTTCAAAGTTCTAGAAGACATGAAAGGTAATTTTGATGTTCAAGCTGATACAAATGTGCCTCTGAAGAAATCATTATGTGTTCTAGAACTCTTAAAAGCAGCATTGTAAATAAGCATAGCTTATTTACATTGATACATTAATAATTACATTGATAATTATTAAATTCTCACAAAACTATACCTCAATTTCAGGTATGTGTATTTCATTTGCAAGGTATACTTTTAAGTAAGTAGAAGGAAAATGCCTCAACAGATATCATCATTTGAATCATAACATGAGAGCGGTGTTGAACTGTCAATTTATTTTATACCATTCATATTACAAAAGGTGTATACATTGAAGAGGTGATAAATATATCTGTAAAACCTTCTAATAAGCAAATAGTTTATATTAAAGCTAGCATTACTCGGATACTTGTGACTATGCTGTTTAGTGAGGAACAGCTAGAGTAAAGAGTGAAGGGGTAGTTCTTGTGTAGAAACCTTAATCCCTATACTACAAGTCCATAGGAACAGAAAGTCAAACTGAATTCACTAAGTATATCATATGTCACTCTATTTAAGCTATATAAGCATAGTGATATGCAAAAAACATAATATACCTCTCAGAACAATTGGAAGCTACTTAACTGTCCCCATGTTGAATAGTTGTTGAATTTGATTCAAGTATACAAGTAATTGGTTTTTCTAGCTTCATTGTTAATATATCAACAAACTTACATTGCAAAAAAAGCCCTAGGACTTTGTAAATGTTTCTGTTTGTCCTAGTTAACTTAGCAAATGTAGTATAACTCACAAAGTAGGAAAATTTATGAATGAAATAAGAATTGTAAAGCTCTGAGGTTTTGCAGGTTTTAATTATGTGAAAAAAACCTCATAAAATAAAGATTCTATAAAAGTGAACCATGTAATAAAGGCATCTTCAAAGATTCAAAACAATTCTTAATAAAGGAGAACAACATGAATAAAAACACAATAAAAAGCCTTAAGATCTGATTCCTATTTTCAATTGGACCAAACTCTATAATTAACTTATACAGTGTTATTGAATGTAGTAATGTGTTTATGTGTACCAATTATCTTTGCAGGCATGAAAAAAGTCAAACTAAGGACAAAACTGTATATACTCAATGTGTTAAAGCCTTTGCATATGACACTCATCTTCAACAGAAAGAGAAAAGGAATACTGGAGAGAAATCCTATGAATGTAATCAATGTGGTAAAACCTTTACAAGTAGCAGTTATTTCCAAATACATAAAAGAACACATACTGGAGAGAAACCCTATGAATGTAATCAATGTGGTAAAGCCTTTGCAAGTAGCAGTTATTTCCAAATACATAAAAGAACACATACTGGAGAGAAACCCTATGAATGTAATCAATGTAGTAAAGCCTTTGCACGTTTTAGTCATCTTCAAATGCATCAAAGAACACATACTGGAGAGAAACCTTATGAATGTTTTCAATGTGGTAAGGCCTTTGCTCATCTTAGCAATCTTCAAATGCATAAAAGAACACATACTGGAGAGAAACCCTATGAATGTAATCAATGTGGAACAGCCTTTGTGTGTCACAGTTCTCTTCAACGACATGAAAGAACACATACTGGAGAAAAACCCTATGAATGTAATCAATGTGGTAAAGCCTTTTCACAACTTAGTAATCTTCAAATGCATAAAAGAACACATACTGGAGAGAAACCTTATGAATGTAATCAATGTGGTAAAGCCTTTGCACATCTTGGTCATCTTCAACGGCATGAAAGAACACATACTGGAGAAAAACCTTATGAATGTAATCAGTGTGGTAAAGCCTTTGCACATCTCAATACTCTTCAAATGCATAAAAGAGCACATAGTGGAGAGAAACCCTATGGCTGTAATCAGTGTGGTAAAGCATTTATACAGCATAGTCAACTTCTAATGCATAAAAGAACACATACTGGAGAGAAACCGTATGAATGTAGTCATTGTGATAAAGCCTATGCACATCTTAGTACTCTTCAAATGCATAGAAGCACACATACTGGAGAGAAACCCTATGAATGTAATCAATGTGGTAAAGCTTTTGCAAGTCACAGTTACTTTAGAATACATATAAGAACTCATACTGGAGAGAAACCCTATGAATGTAATCAGTGTGGTAAAGCCTTTGCATGTCACACAAGTCTTCAACGGCATGAAAGAACACATACTGGAGAGAAACCTTATGAATGTAATCAGTGTGGTAAAGCCTTTGCACATCTTAGTACTCTTCAAATGCATAAAAGAGCACATACTGGAGAGAAACCCTATGAATGTAATCAGTGTGGTAAAGCCTTTTCACGTTGCAGTCATCTTCAAATGCATCAAAGAACACACACTGGAGAGAAGCCGTATGAATGTAATCAATGTGGTAAAGCCTTTGCACAGCACAGTCATCTTCAAATGCATAAAAGAACACATACTGGAGAGAAACCCTATGAATGTAATCAGTGTGGTAAAGCCTTTGCATATATCAGTAGTGTTCAAAATCATGTGAAAAAATCACACAGCAGTGAAACCATATAAATGTAGTAAATTTTTGCACTTTATACATAAGTAAAACTTTGTATGCAGTCAATCTGTTAAAGCCATTGCTTATTATAATAATCTTTGAGTTCCTGAGAAAATTAATACTGAATATCTTTTTACTCTAAATTATTTGCTAAAATCTTTAGCCAACACATTTACATTCAGTTATATAAGAGTATTTGTTCTGGAGAAGAAATTTTGACAGTGGCAACAACCTGTTCAAGTATTGTGATGTCTGTTTCTATTTTGTTTGCACCTGCAAACTCATGGGGAGGGGAAGCCCTATGAATTTAAACGAGAAGGTACTCCTTAGAAAAATCACATTTCCCTTGAATTACATGAAATAAAAAATTCAGTGTAAAACTATGGCTGTGCTTTTTCTGTTGTGATATAATGTCTGTCTCCACTTATAAAAGGGTTAATTTAGCTCTCTATTTCAGAGGAATAGAGGATCACCATGAAAGTGTCATGAAAACAAATGTCAGACATGACAGGTAAAGCTGGAGTATAGAATATGAGTGGCTTGCTGAGCCTGACTAGTTAGAATATCCAGGACACAGGCTCTTATCCTAAGTTCAGTAACAGAAGAAGGTTCCTATCATACAGCCCTCCTGCCATAAAGTCCCGTCTTACAGCTACAAGCAATTTAGGTTTTTTTTTGTCTTTGAGTCTGTTACAATTTATCAAGGGACTAGGCAGAGTACTGTTCTTATTTTACAGACGGTGAAACTCAGTCTTTCAGAGATAAGTTATTTTTAATATACTTAAGTGTAACTGCTCGTCTTTCTCATCCTATCATTCTAATGCTTTACTAATGAAGTTGAAGCCAACCAAGCCAGGACTAGTGGCACAAGCCTATAATCATATTTACAAAGTGGAGGCAGAAATTTTAAGATTTCAAAGTCATTTAAAATGAGAATGTTCAAGTCTAGGAAGACCATAATTGGTTCAGGACAGTGTCCATAGTCTTCCCTGATGCTCTGGAAATTCAAGGCCATGGCACCAGTAAGTATTAGCCGAGAATTTACCCCTCCAAGTTTTCTATTCTTGATAATGTTTTCTGTCCAAAGTAGCCTAGGCAGCCAAGGGTCAGACTTATGTTGCTCAATAAAGAGTAAATTTATGAAAGTTGGTGATTTAGCCTCAAGTAGGAATGAACTTCCTATTTGTGTATCTAAAACAACATGTTCAGTTCTGAAATTATGGTGCACAACCAAAAGAAATTGATCTAGCAGGTTTTGTTCATATACTTGTTCAAATTCTTAGTTATTTACACATACTTAACAAGGAAGAAATGTTCAGGATAGAATTTAGAAGGAAATGGAGAAAGCTCAAGGAAGGAGGAAAGTAATATAATTAAAATTGATCAAGTTAAATTTTAAATAAAATGTGACTAGAGAGAAAACAGCAATTAAGAGCTCCTGGTGTTGCAGAGGACATAGGTCACATTGCTATAAATTGTGGTTACTAACCATCTTCTGAAACTCCAGTTCCAAGGATCTGATTACCCCTACAGAAAAACAACTTAAATTAATCAGACAGCCAACAATGATATACCTAGCCAGTAACCATTAAAAGATCAAAAGAGGATAGCAATATTAGAGAAATTAGTTGGTCTCTGGTACAAATGCTAGAACTATAAAGGGTTAAAGATGCCATTGTGACATATAAGATGCATTTACCATTTGTAAAACAAATGTTGAATTTCTGGTCCTGTTGCAATCAGATCACCCCTAAGGACTGGTTAGATATGGTTACTGTTGTTTTGGAACCAGGGCCACTTTTACAATGAAAAATATGGTGGAAGAAGGAGGCTAAAAGAATAGAACAAAGAAGCAGAGCCAGGGGCATAGAAGTCTCCCTAGACCAACTTTTTAGGGGAAGGAGAATATTCTTATATTGAAAGGCAATCCCTATGCAATTCACACATTCTTGATTTATGCTGCATGGCAGCACTAAATGCATGAGATTGATTAGAAGAAATAGGGAAAAAACTGAATCATGCACAAAATAATTCAAAGCCCAAAGGCAACTTTTACAGACTTTTTGCAGAGATTATCTACAGCAGTAAATAGGATAATTCCGGATTCGGAAGCAAGGTGAATAATTATTGAATCTCTGACATTTGTGAATGCTAATACACAATGTAAAAAAATAATAAGACTGTTAAAAGCAAGACCAGCACCATTAGAGGATTGAATTTGTGAAAAAAAAATTGATGTTGATTCTTATGAAGATGATTATAATTGGGTAGGAGAAGTCATTTCTAGAGGTATAAGAATAAGGCAAAATGTTAAATGCTATAATTGTGGAAGGCAAGGTCATATACAAAGCAATTGTAATCAAGGTGTTCCCAGAAACAGTACCATTGTAAGGAATAATCACAAGAGAAAACCTCTCCCTTCTGGGGTATGCAGGTGGTGTGTAAAATGTAGACACTGGACTAATGAAGGTTGATCAACAAGGGATAGACAAGGTAACCTTCTGCCTTCCAGAGATGCCCAAAGGGGGCTTTCAAAAGCCCCCATATCCAATCCAGTGCAATCTTACCTTGCTATCATGGAGAATACACCTCCCCAGAACAATTAAAGAAATTAAAACCTATTTTTAAAAAACATGCTACACTAAATGATAGAGAATCTATAGGAAAAGAAAAAACTCAGGAAAAATTGTAAAAAAAAAATTCTGGCAAATGTCTACTAATGAACAAAGGCCAAAATTAAAAGCACAAATAAATAATGTTATTATTGAAGGTTTATTGGGCACAGGGGCAGATGTATCAGTAATTTCACCAGATTCATGGCATCCAAGTTGTTCCCTTCAAGAAGTAAATGTTCAATTTATGGAGATTGAGTCTTTACCCCAAGTAAAACAAAGTACAAAATTGCTTGAGTGTATAGGAGCAGAAGGACTGAGAGAAATATTAAAGCCATCTGTGGCTAATATTGCTATAAATTTATGGAGACAAGATTTATTACAACAATGGAACACACAGATTAACATTCTTTAAAGCATTGACATAAATCATAAACTAACATGTATTTCTGGGAGAAATATTAGAAGGTATTGTGAAAAACAGTCACAAATTATATAGGCTGTACAAGGCACAACAGCGATTGATCTTTCAAAGATACTCACAGCACTATCTTTAAAGTGGCTAACAGATAAGCCTATATGGATTAATCAATGGCCATTAACAAAAGAGAAACTTCAGGCTTTAGAGCATCTGGTATAGGAGCAGTTAAATGCTCAGCATATAGAAGAATCAACAAGCCCTTGAAACTATCCAGTATTTGTCATTAAAAAGAAATCTGGAAAGTAGAGGATGGTGACAGATTTAAGGGCAATAAACAAGGTGATCCAGCCAATGGGTTCTCTACAGCCTGAAATTCCTTGGCCTTCTCTTTTACAAAAAAAAAAAAAAAAAAAAAAAAAAAAGCCATTGTAGTTGTTGATTTAAAAGACTTTTTTACAGTACCCTTAAAAGAACAAGATAAAGAAAAAATTCACCTTTACAGTGTCCACTTATAATAATTCTCAGCCTGTAAAGAGGTATCAGTGGAGGGTCCTCCCTCAAAGAATGCCCTATGCTATGTCAGCATTTTGTACAAAAGCCAATAGAAAAAATTAGCAACAAATTTCCCAAATCCATAATATACCATTTTATGGATGACATCCTATTGGCAGATTCAAATAATGATACTCTAGAAAAAATATTGAGGAAGTCAAAAATTTTTTGCCTGCTTGGGATTACATATAGCCCCTGAAAAAATACAAAGGAGAGATTCCATTAATTATTTAGGCTGTAAAATAGACCTTTAAAAATTAGACCCCAAAAGGTACAAATCAGGAGAGTCAGATTAAAGACTTCAAATGATTTACAGAGAATATTAGGAGACATTGCCAATTTATGACTCACTATTGGAATAAATAATGGTGTACTGGACAATTTGCTTAAAACCTTAAATGGTGACAAGGACTTAAATAGTCCAAGGGAATTGTCCTCTGAAGCTGAGAAAGAATTGGCTTTGGTAGAAAAGAAATTACATGATGCACATGTGGATCATGTGGATTCAGACCTTAATTGCATTCTAGTTATCTTGCCCTCTAAGCATTTCCCTATGGGAATTTTAATGTAAAGGGAAAATGTTATATTGGAATTGATATTTCTACTACATAAACCAAGTAAAAAAAAATTAAAGACATATGTGGAAAAGATTTCTGAATTGTTCTTTAAAGGGAAATTAAGACTTTGCCTATTAACAGAAATGGTCCAAGCAGAAATTGTTGTACCTTTAACTAATGAAGAAATTGACCAGTTATGAGTAGAAAGTGAAACTTAGCAAAGAGAATGCAGTGATTTTTGGGAGATAGTAGCAACAAATGCTTTCAAAGCAAAAGAATTGAATTTTTAAGGAAAAATAATTGGATTCTTCCTCGTGTACGAGATAAACCAATTACTGGATCCCCCACATTTTATACTGATGCAAATAAGTCTGGAAAAGCAGGTTACAAATCAGAAAATATAAGTAAAGTGGTTCAAAGCCCTTATAATTCTGTTCAAAAGTCAGAATTATATGCTATTGTGATGGTATTAATGGATTTTACCCTGGATTTCAACATAGTCACTGACTCTCAGTATGAAGAAAGAATTGTTTTACACATTGAAACTTCTGATTTTATTAATGATGAGTGAGAATTAACTTCATTATTTATTTGGTTATAGGAAATAATCAGGAATAGGGACCATCCCTTTCATATAACACACATTTGATACCATATATGTCTTCCAGGTCCTTTAGTGCAAGGTAATGATGAAACTGATAAATTATTAATAGGAAATGTGCTAGAGACCTCAGAGTTTTATAAAAATAAAAAAATCACGTCAATAGTAAAAGATTAAAAAAAGATTTCTCCATCACTTGGCAACAAGCCAAAGAAATCGTAAAAAGATGTCCCACCTGTTTCTTCTATAACCAAACTCCATTACCAGCAGGAGTAATCCTAAGGATATATATAGAAATGAAATTTGGCAGATGGATGTATTTCATTTTACAGAATCTGGAAAATTATGATATGTCCATCATACAATAGATACATTTTCAGGATTTCAATGGGTAACTGCTTTGAGTTTAGAAAAGACTGATCTGTAATCACAAATTTGCCTGATATTATGGCCATCATGGGAATATCTGTAGAGATTGTATCTCTAGTAAAATGAAACAATTTTTGCTTATTATAACATAAAGCATATTACAGGAATATCACATAATCCTACAGGGCAAGCAGTCATAAAGAGATAAAATTTAAGTCTAAAAGAGATGCTAAATAAACAGAAAGGAGTAACATATACCTCTAGAAATAGACTACATAGTGCCTTATTAACTTTGAATTTTCTCAATGCTAATGAGAAAGGAACAACAGCTGCTGAAATAAGAATTGATGACTCATCTACCCATACTACAATTTTTACAAGTTGTAAGAAAAAAACAAAGGGTTGGGGCAGGTGTTTGGTTTTGACTTTACAGAAAACCAGAAATAACCATATTCAAGAAGTTAAAAGACCTTGGACATCTAGACATGTACAACAAAAGGGAAGCTATCCAGAAAAATTCAGAAGCAAAAGAATATCACATCTATTTGTACCAACATACTCTATGTGGTAAAATCTTTCTTCTTAACCTCTGTCTTTAATTATAAGTTAAGTTGAAGTCCCAGTTAAATTATATATTAAAGCTTGCTTTTGAGTTGGAATGTGATTCTCTCCTCTAAACCCAAGCATACTTATTAAAGGAAAATGCAAAATCTCTGTATCATATCAGAAGAGCCACCTAATATGGGACAGAAGAATGACTAAAAAGAAGGGACAGTTCTGTTGTCACTAATCCTATTCTGAATAAAGATGTATGCATTTAGCTTTCTGTATATTGTGTTAGGTTTTAGTCTTTTACCAGTTTTCTGCAGTGATCCATGACAATGTCTAATTGCGAACTGGAAGTATCCAAAAGGAAGATGGGTCCCCACAACAAGGATATCACATGGACTATTACAAAGGCACCAAGCTGACAAACAGCAACCAAATATCAGATTTGGTCTACAAACTGCTGAGGACATTTTCAAGATGGCTACCTGAGATGAACCAGCTTCATAGACTACTCTCCAGGACTGAAGATGAGCCGTGTACTTTCCTGCTTTGCAGAGACTAGATAAAATAATGATACAGTCACACATTTTAGGACTTGACTGTCAATAACACTTTTCAGGATCCCCTACAGATCCTGTTGCCCCTAAAGACAGCAGGAAGTAAATTTAAGAATATAATGCCCACATTCTGAAGAGGTGAGCTGTGTGGTTTTTGGTCTTTTAATGGGTTATTGATGATTGTTGTTGTTTAGGGTAATTCATTAAAAATTGTTATTGGTTATGGTTAGAACAAAGCTAAACAGGAGACATTAGACTTAGTGTACTTGTTTAAAAAGAGAAAAAAAGGGATACAGAAATAATAGGATATAATGATAGATTATTGAATCTACTTTAAAAAAATTACTAGCTTTAAATATTTTTCATTAGATTTAATTTTTTGTATATTCCATACAAATTGTGTATATTGATATAAGGTTCAGATTAATTTTATTACTGTACATATATCCCTGTTTGTTCAAGGTATTGTACAATGTAATACACATTGCTAGTCCAGGAAGGTTATTATTACCAACTAATTAGGATATAAAGAAATGCAAGTTAGTAGTTAGACATTACAATCAAACTTACAGTCCTATTAGATATGTTTTCAAGTTCAGATATATTTTAAGTGGACAGGTCTTCAAGCACTTTAGAGAACCATAGAATATGGCATTTAAGAAATCTCAATAACGTAGGTTATTATTTTTTTTGACAATGGGATGTCTGCTCCTGGCAGCACCAATCCACTTCAGAGAAGATTATGGATATCAAGGAAACTCCTCCATATGAGTCGACCTTCATTGTGTCAAAAGTTAGCCACTGGGCAAGAAAATACTCTTATCTTAACTGCTGACAATATGATATTCAAAATGGACAAGCAGAAGAAATACACAAAAGAATTGCTGAACCTTGCCAAGACAAAGTAGAAAGGACTTTGGGAATATCCTGCTGCACAGAGAAGTCTGTCAGTCATGCTAGGCCTGCAGGCCGAGGATGGATGCTTCAATAACACAGAAGAACGTTGGGTGACTGTCCAGGATACCAGGTGTTTCATTTCTTACATTTTTAGAAGTTGCTATTTGCTTAATATTATTTTCTTCTTGGGTCTCTGAGGAATTTGAAGTTGAGATAGTTAATAGTTATAGTTATCTAATGACAGTTTTAGAAAATTTAAAGTAGGTTTAAGAGACATCAAAATATAGTTTTTAGTTCATAATAGAAGTTAGATACAAAGTGGATTAGGTACAATCTTTGGACTCATCAAAATAGGATAAATAATGGAATACTTTCTTCAAATCGGTGAATTGTTAATTAATTAGATATTCCTCTTGTAATTATTGTTTGTATATTTTAGTATGTAATTATTGTACCTATTGTATATGATTTTTCCTATGTTAGTTATAATTCTTTTTTCTTTTTGACACAAAAGGGGATATGTGGATATATATTACATATTCAATAAAACCTGAATATTGGGCAGAGAGCACACAGTCAAATTCTAGGCAGACAGCTCAGGAAATTCTTATTGAATACAAAGATAAACAGCTGATTCAGTCACACACATTTTTGATCGCAGCATAGGGAAAGCCAGGAGTGGTGACTAACACTCTTTATCCCATAATTCCAGAGACAGAACTTCTTTTGTTTCTGTGAGTTCAAGGCTATGCACCTTAATCCTAATCTATAATTCTATAAGGGCTCATAGAAACCAGGCAGAGACAGAAGTGACTGGGAGAAGCAAACAGGAGGTAGACTGAGGAAGTTGCAAGACAGCTGGGTAAGAATTGACTGTGGTGCTTCCTATCTCTGATATTTTAGCTTTCACCCGATATTTGGCTCTGAGTCTCATTCATGATACTACAGTGTATTCAAGACAGTATTTCTCTGGATGTTCAGTTTTGGTACAACTCAATCTATAAACCATGCTGCCCTAGAACTTTGAGATCTGCCTGCTTCTGCTTCTTGAGTGCTGAGATTAAAGGCATATACCAACTCTGCCCTGTATTTTTATTCATTAAATTTTTTTGAGTCAGAATATTTTAATACTTTTTATTTTATATGTATGAGCATTTTGCCTGCATTTATGTATGTATACCATGAGACTGGTTCCCAAGGAGGTCACAAGAGAGAAACAGACTAGCTATAACTCAAGGAACTGCTTGTTGTGAGTCACCATGTGGGTGTTAGGAAACAATCTATGGTCATGTGAAAGAGCAGGATGTGCTCTTAACCACTCATCTCTCCAGCCCAAGTGGTTATTTTTACTTCTTTGTTTTTGTTCATTATTTTTGGTTTATTTATTTTATTTCAAGCCTTTTCTTGGCATGGAAAGTTATAACTTAGCATTGTAGCTATGACAATCACTGAATCACCTGTAATGCATTTTATCACATCATTCACATGATTAACCTATGCTGTTATTCTCTCTTTTACATTCTCTTTCTCTATCTTTCTACTAGCCCCCTTTATGATAAATACTACTCTTGCTCTCAAATTACATATATGAGAATAAACTAGTGACCCATTTGAAGGTCTGGCTTTTTTCATGTAAAGCAATCTTCTCCCATCCTGTCCATGTTTCTGATAGTCCCATGAGAGAACTTTCTAGATTTGAAAAAAACCATTTATTTGGGGCTTGGGTAGGCTGGTGAGATGGCCTGGCAGTTAGGAGCATGTATTGGTCTTGCAGAAGACCTAGTTTTGCCTACTAGCACTCCCTTGTTGGATCAAAACTGCCTGAAACAACATTTCTAGGTGATCTGATGCCCTCTTGTGATTTTCATGGACATAGAAATAAAATTATATTAAAATTCTTTCATCACTATTTTGTGTGTAGTACCTGTGAGTATGTGTTGGCATTCTGAAGTTTGTTTGTGTGTATGTGTGTACATTTATTCAGAGCAGTGCACATGCATGCATATGTCTAGATGCCCTTAGATGCCAGAGGTATACGATCTCAAAGAGCTGGAGTTAGGACTGTTGTGAGCTACCTAACTTGTGTCCTAAGAACAAAGCCTAGGAGTTCTGCAGTCATAGTAAACTTTCTGAACTCCTGAGCTATTTCCTCACTCAGACACTCTAGATTTTTGTTGGTCTGTCTTATCAACTATTAGTGCCTTCTGTCTCACTGAGTGTTGAGCTCAGATAAGAATTTGATTATCCTCCCTAATAAGCAGCTCTTTTTTAGCTTCTGTAACCCTCCCCCTTTGTTTTATTCTCTGTTTCTTGTTGATTTGTGCCAACCAAAACCGTGTCTTATTCTGTGGTTCAATACTTTGGAAGGTGCTTTCTTCTCTTTCTGAGCATTAAGTACCTGGATAGGTTGTCTGAAATATTTCTGACTTTCTTTTTTTTTTATGTACAAATTTTTAGCAATAAACATTGTTCTATGCCAGATTTTGACTGTTTAAACTTAAATTTCCCATTGTGAGTTTAGTTCCAGCCATATCACCAAGGATCAGACCATGGATCAGGGCAGGGAGACCTTCACCAAGGACGATAAGATGATGATGATCCTGGGCCAAGGAAACATTGCAAAGGTCAAATTGGCCTTCCTCATTCCTACAGTGACCTGTGTGACTGTAAAACTTATTAGAAATAGGAACAAAAATACATTGTTTGATTCATAATGTAATCAGCATTATGAAATTGATTGTTTATGCCCAAATCATCAAGTTGTTTTATGTGGTCCAGACAATAATGACCTATGATCAACTTATGGAGCATGATTCAGAGTGAGAGCTCATGAAGCACATCCTAAAACAGGGGTTCTTACAGGTACTTGAGGTTCAAAGGCTCTTCACCCAGATATTGCATGCAGTTCAGTACTGCCATGACAATCATATTATCCATAGAGATATCAAGGCAAGTAACATCTTTATTGACTGCAGAGGTCATGCCAAGCTGAATGATTTTGGCCTGGCTGCTAATGTCACCTATGGTCAGAGGCTGAAGTGTTTCTGTGGCACTCTGCCCTACTGTGCTCCAGAAGTCTTTGGAGATGAAGCATATGATGGCCCCACCATTGATATTTGGAGTTTACGTGTACTCTTCTTCCTCATGGTGGTCAGGCATTTGCTCTTCCAAGGTAGCTCGTTTTGTGGGTGTGAGTATGCAAAACTTTGCAACAATTTTAACGTTTCTCAGCATGTTTTCATTGATATTTTCAATATCATCTTCAAGCTTCTGATCATCAAACCTGGCAGGAAGACTGCCTACAGCCAAATTATGAGGAGCCCCATAATCAGAGACAGCAAGACACATTCACCTCCTACTTCCACACATACCTTCCCAAACACCCTGAGTCCTAGTATTGTCAAAACAATGAAAATCATGGATTATATATCAGATGACATCATTGAGTCTCTGAGAAACCAAAAATACAACCAGGTGATGGTCACTTACCTGATACTCCAACGTCAATTATCAAAGGGAGATATCTACTATCACCAGGTGAAACCCATACAGCCAGTGATTGCCCTCAACTTGGCAGATCTTCATACCTTCCCTGTGCCCCTAAGGACAGCTACAGAGCCTGCTCTTCCTACCTTTACCTTGTCAAAGAAGGAAGAAGAAAAGAAGCCCAGCCAAGGTAGCACTAGGAATAGGATGTCATCTACCCTGTGCTGACAGCCAAAAAGGACCTTCCTACTCCACCTATCTCACCTTGGCTGTCTTGTGAATTATTGCTTCATAGGCAGCAATCTGGAAATCATTGAGAAATTTAAACAGTCCAAGATTTCTCTCTGTTACAGCCTGTGAGCAACTGTCCTTACTATGTTTACCTCCTCCAAAAGGTCAGGTCAGAATGAGAATACAGGTGACACAAGCAACAACATGTCTACCTGCAGTCCCCAAGAGGATCTCTGGAGCACCCTCGCCGAAGCTTAAAGTGAAAATCCCCAAACCTCCTCCCTGGAGATAAATTTCAAGAAGAGGTCATCACACAGAGTTCATAACACAAGAAGCAACAAGGAATCTGAATGCAATTATGAACAAGGAAGTGAGCATAACCCAGAAAAAGACCATGACCCATGAAGGAACAACCATCCAGGAGGAGGCCATGATTCAAGATGTGACGATCCTGAAGGAAGGCACCATGACTCAGGAAGCAACTATGAACCAGGAAGTGACCATCACCCAGAAACAGACCATGACCCTTGAAGCAACAATGAACCAGGAAGTGGCCATGACCCAGGGAGCAACAACTATGCAAGAAGAGGCCTTAATTCAGAAAGTGACCATCATACAGGAAGGGATCATGACCCATCAGCAGCCCCAGGATGTAGTCCCAGATGCTTGTGGAAACCAGAGGCACCATAGCTGAAAGAGAGTCAAGAAAACAACCAAGAACTGCCTCAGATATCTCTGCTGCTGCCTGCCACTTGCAAAGAGAAGGCATAAATCCTTTAAGAAGCTGCCTCCAAAGAGAGAGGAATCTTGGAATCACCTGGAGAAACAGGTGTGAGCACTTACTTCATTTTTCACTTCAGAAAGACAAATCCTAGAGAATCCCCTGAAGACATTAGGCTTGTTTAGCAACAAGTGAACAGCAGAGATTCCAGTCAAAGCAAGGCACACAGGTGCAGGGTCAAAGGCAAAACAGCAGAGATTCCTTGGAGGACAAGTGGAAAGCTTAGGCACTGCAGAGGCAGCACAAAACCCTGGTTTTCAAAGTATTTCCAAAGTCACTAAGAGTCTCCTTTTCATGTTTTTCGGATTTGATGTACTGAGGAGGAGGTCAAGCACCATCTCCATGGCTTGTGAGCCACAGGTTGGAGATCTGCCTGGCTGAGAATTAAACACCCCCATAAGGGAGGCAGGCCAGTTGTCCAGGAGGCAATATGGCCAGCAGCCTCTCCTGCAGAAAGATTTGTCCATCCTAGCACAGATCATGGCAGGTAAAATCTGAGCTAGGAAGGACAAGGTTTCAGAGGCTCTTGCTCAGGAGAGAGGGCTGAGGTGCAAAGGTACCCTATGATGCCTTGTGAAACAAAAGCAAGTGCCTGAATAAACATCAGAGATTGCCCGCTGGGTCATGACTATCCTTTGTTCCCTGTTGGTTGGCAGGGAACAAAGTCTTCTCCATGGGGTGAGACTTCCCTCTCAAGGGGGAGTATTCCTAGTCATTTTATCCCACCTGCCCCAAGGTGTTCCAAGGTGGAGAATATTGCCTGCAAGCAGCTATTTAAGACTCCTTAAAAGGGCAGCTTCCCTCCAAACTTTTGCAAATCCCCAGGAAGTCACCACAGCACATTATATTGCTTGAGTCCTCAGACCTAGCTCAGAGCAAAGCTTGGGAACAGCTCAACTGGGAAGTGACTCCAGGGCTAGCTGAGTCTTCTCTCTCCACCAGTTCTGCCCTCAGTTACTCACCTCTTGTCTCTTCATGCTTGCTCCTTCAAGGCCACCATTCACACTAAGAACTGGATTCAGCACTCATCACCAGGAGCCACACAATGAGGAAGTGGTAAGTGTCAGGATTAGGAGGACTGACCAGAAACTCTTATGAGGGGGCAGCAACATGGTGTGGGCAATGCCCTGTGCCAGACCAAGTCTTTATGCAGTGGGACAATTCCGTAAGATTGCTTCCATTTCTCTGAGACTTTGCAGCATGCTTGTTTTTGCACAGGTAAGCAGCCTTTTAGACATCCTTCGGGAGACCTTCCAGAAAGCCTTCTCTGCACATCCTATTGTCACATTGGTAAGATCTCTTTTCATGTGTTCTTTATCCCTAGGCCATATCATGTCGTTATATGAGACAAAACAAATTCTATTTTTTTTTTGACTGATGTGGATGGTCCATTTCCAGCTCTCTTACAAAACTGAAGACATGAAGACAAGGGTCCTGGGATAGTCATCTTCTTTGGATGTCTTCTGTATTCATCAGCAAGTCTGATAGTTTTCCACCATTGTGAGACCTCATGTGCACCTCTTATCTGTATGTACCCTATGAAATACTAGGCCCATAGTACAGATATTTTTTATGTTCAGTCTTAAAAGAAAGCAGTGTCTTGGGGGCTGGAGAGATGGCTCAGCGGTTAAGAACACTGACTGCTCTTCCAGAGGACTGGGGTTCAATTCCCAGCACCCACATGGCAGCTCACAACTGTCTGTAGTTCCAGTTTCCAGTTCCAGGCAAACACCAAGGCAAATAAATAAAATAAAGTTTTGTTGTTTTTTTGTTTCTTTGTTTTTTTTTTGTTTGTTTTTTTTTTTTTTTAAAAAAAAGAAGGCAGTGTCTCATCATGCTCTGGCCTATAGAATCACCCCCAAACCCCACGCTTCCAAACGTAACATCATTGACTCTGGTAAACTATATTCTAAAGCATCCTGTGGTGGTCTCAGCCACAGGACCATGTTCAACTGCTCAGACAGAATTGAAGAGGACTTCCCAGGAGACCCTGTCCAGCTTGGGAGAGAGAACTGGCCTGACACTGTGATCACTTTAAAGTAACTGCATTGGTCACCTGCTCTCCATTCAATGTAATGGGGGGCCACTGGTGAGTAACGCTCTCTGTCTCTGTATAGCTTCTCCGCCTCCTTCTCCTCCTCCTTCTCCTCCTTCTCCTCCTTGTACTACTTTTCCCTCTCCTCCTCCTTCATGAACAACTTTTAGGCAGGGCAGATGCTTTCTCTTAAACTGTGCCCCTATAGAGTCATCAAACACTAAAACACTGATTAAATTTCAAATAGATATATGAATTTAAATAAAAACAAACAAACAAAAACCTTGAATGACCCATTCTAGTAACAACAGGGATACACTAGCATACTTAGGGAATAAATTCTATCTATACCCAAAGATAAAAATTAGCTTTCATTCCCTGACAGGTATATTAAGGTATCATGTGCAGACTTTCAGTTTATTTTCTGACATTTGGTTCTGTCTATTTTGGCTAATAAGAATAGTATTTCTACAAACTCTTTTAGTTTGCTGGTTTTAGTGTTCACACAGTCTTGTCCTATAACACAGGATGGATTGAAACTCAATGTTTTGTCTATGCTTGCTTTATATTCCTGTGGATCCTGCTGCCTCAGTTTCTCCTTTGATCATTGTAACACTGTTAGCATCTGTGGTTTAGTCAAGGTATCATATCACAGGCAGGCCACTCTTCAGTCAAATATGACATTGAGCATATTCCTCATCTTCTTGTCTTTAACTTTCCAATGCAGAAATTCCAACTTTGAGCCACTCTGCTCTGTTAATTATAAAATGTTCCAGGCCAGTATAGGCACAAGTGAATTCCAGGCTGAGTGTAACCCATCTCAAAAAATAGGCAAACTCTAGATTCTTTGAACTGTCATATGTGGACACCTGTTGGTGTGATGGGTAAAGGGTAAAGTGCCACAAAGACAGGACTATGTAAAAACAGATTGGGACCGGATCCTTATGTCATCTTAGGCCTGGTGGTGAAGAGAGGCAGGTGTGGGAGTTCACTGGCCTTAGATCAGTAAGACACCCTGCCTCAAATATTAAGATCGAAGCCTAGTGGTGGAGGAGCATCCCCTTAATTCAAAGACTGGAAGGCAAAGGCAGGCAGATCTATCTGAGTTCAAGTTCAGCCTGGTCTAAATAATCAGTTATAGGACAGCCAGGTAAACACAGAGAAACACTATCTCAAAAAACAAAAACAATTAAGGTATAAAACCATTAGATGAATAATTCTGGTCTACATGTGTTTCAAAGGGTTAGAACAGAAAAAGCAATGGACACAAACAAAGACACAAAGACAAATACACACAGACAGAGATACATGCACACATACCTTATGTAGTATGACTCTGTCCTTATGTGTTCCCAGTTACTACTGATTCTCTAAACTTTATACTCATGGCCTGGTTTTTTTTTTCCTTCTTTATTTATTTTGTATTTATCAAGAAAAACAGTAAAATGAATTTAAAATGCTGATAAGTTAACAATAACTATGAAGAGGATAAAAATCATAAGTATGACTTATCAAGGGTGATAATGCAAATAAGATTGCTACACATATATTTATTTTGTGTTCAGCTTTCCCTCTGAATTTTTTTTTTCATCCCTGTGTATCCTTATTCAAGGTCCTTACCCCTCCTACCACATCAGGTCATTTTTTCTTCTCCACAACTCCCCATCCCCTCCCTGGGCAGGGAGCAGACAGTCCTATGGTCCCACTGACCCAATAATGCTTAGATCAGTCTCCACTCTTGGCAAATCCAGTTTTGTCCCTCCTCCCTCAAGAGTGAGTCAGGTGTTCCTATAGTTGGAGTGGGATCTGAAGGGTCAGTCCAGGGTGTTTCTGATCCCAAGCTGTTCAGTGGTTGTGGTTTCCAGCTTGGGCATGCTTGGCTTTTTTCTTCTTTGTTTAGAGACCACATCTAGTGAGTACATCCCCTGCTTATCTTTCTGAGTTTGTGATACCTCACTCAGGAGGATATTCTCCAAATCCATCCATTTGCCTATGAATTTTAGGAAATCATTTTTTCTTACTGCTGAGTAGTATTCCATTGTGTAGATGTACCACAGTTTGTTAATCCATTCTTCAGTTGAGGGACATCTAGGTTGTTTCCAGGTTCTTGCTATTACAAATAATGCTGCTATGAACATAGTTGAGCTAATACCTTTGGAGTGTGAATGTGCCTCTTTAGGGTATACACCCAGAAGTGGTCCTGTTTTTATCTTTGCCAAAGCACATGACTCTTAAACCTCACAGTGTTGAAAATATTAGTACCCTCTAATCAGGAATCTTTTTTTTCTCTTCTCTTGTTTTAACTCTGGTTTTCTGTTTGTACACCAGACTGCCAACCAGTGACTGGCTATCCTCCTGCCCTCAGCCATCTGAGTGGTGGAAATAAAAATATGTGCCTTGTCTTAGTGGGTTTTGCTTTTTAAATTATCTTTTTAGTGGTAGATGGCCTTGAACTTTTAATCCTTCTGTCTCCACCTATCAAATGTATGGATTGTAGGAATTCCTCACCATGCTTGGCTTATTTAGTCCAGAAGATAAAACCCAGGACTTCATGCATGTTGAGCAAGACCTGTTCCAACTGAGTCACATCTGTAGCTCAGGCTAGCCTGGAACTAACTATGTAGCTGAGGAAGCATTCCCAATGGATTTACATATCTGCACCATTGATAATGAATGTTTTTTTTTTTCTTTTAATGTTTTTGGATGACCTATGTTTCCTCCTGAGAGTCTTTTCAAGTGCAAAGCATGAGCTGTATTCAGATGCCTTTCTTTTGTGAAGCTGGTGAGATGTGATCTGGGTGAGAGGAAAGGAAATAAAGTTGTCCAAGCTCCATAGCATCTCAGAGACACTCAGGTCTGTATTCAGCAGTCCCTGTACTGTCATAAGGCCAGGCAGCTTTGAAGGTTTGTTCTGACCAGCAGACTTCAAGTTAGTCACATCTAACTTTTCATGCAGCTTTGTGGGGCTAAATGGCAGCCAAAACCAGCCCATGTTCAGACCTGCAGCTGAGGACACTAGGAAGATGAAGCCTTACTCCCACTGCTTGAAGATTTAATGTCCTCACCCCTTGGGATTATCACAAAATCTTCACATTTAGCCAGATCTAGGCATCTTGTGGATTTTCCTTAATGCTCAGTCCCAGAGCTAGGCTGAAGATGTATGCCTATAATATCAGGACTTTGGACCCTTAGACAGGAGACTAGCTATAAATCCAAAGCCAGCCTGGGCTATATAAGAAGTAGGAGTCTAACTTTGGTGACAGTGTGAGATCTCTCTAAAACACAGAAGTGAACAGCAAAAAGACTAATTCCCAGTGTGCCTAGCATACACATGGTACTTGGACCTGGATAACATTAAACTATATGGAACATGCTGGGAATCCCCAGTATTTAATGCTGGAGATAGAAGATCAGGCAGGGAAAGTCATCTTTAAACAGAGAGAGTTTAAGGCCAGTCTAAGAGGAATAGTACTCTGTTCTAAAAGCAAACAATCCTTACTCTCAAATCTTAATACCCAAAGCTGAGAAAACAGTGACATGGCAGCATAACAACCATATATTCTTTATGTATCAGCAGACCTTTCTGATGGAGGGAAGGAAATTGAGCATAGAGGTGTGCAGTAATTATTTCCTATAACTCACATCTGGAATTGGCCTGAGCAGTGTGTTCAGCCTCTGTGCAGAGCACTGACTGACTGTTCAGTAAAAGGACTTGCTGCTTGCCCTGTGGGTGGCAGTGAGGAGAAAGGTTTGAAGAGTTTGGAGCCCCCACCAGTGTCCATAAGAAAGGCAGGAAGGCTGTTGGTTCTGCAACCTGCCAGAAACTCTGATGTTGTGCTGCCCCCTTGTGGCAAATTCTATGCCAGTTCCATGTTAATGCATTAGTCTGATGGAGTCCTTGCTTTAACTCATGTCAACTACTGTAGTGCTTGGGAAGGCTTAAGGGTGGGGCAGGGGGAGGCTTGCACTTCTATACCCATCTACCATGGTTTTGTATTTCTTTCATACTTTTCCTATTATCACAATAAAAGAACAAAAATACTTTTCATAGCTGTGCTGCACAAGGCATGTCCCTGAAGAAATTGCATAGACACACATTATCATGCTTCTGCTGTTAATAATGAAAGATGACAGGGCAGTGAGTCAAGACTGTATAATTGAGACCCTGGGTGAGATTCAGAAGCAGGAAAAGGGCTGGGACAGTGATTGCCAGTCCAGACAATGCCTGCTATCCTTGATCAGCATTACTGGCAATATGTTCCCCACCCCACCCCCAAATCATTGCGATATGTTTACTATGTTAAAAATAAAATAATATTGTCAAAGGAGCTTTCTGATTGGAGACAAAGTCTTGTATGTAGTAATATTTTGGTTGGCCTGTACTATAGAACCCATGTTGGCCTTAAATTTTAGGCAATCTCTCTCAGTTTCCTTAGTGGCTGGAATTATATGTTCTTCTCACCACTCCCTCTTTAATACACACTTCTTTTCTAGCTGACTCTATCTTCTTTGTTTCAACAAGTGGGAAAACACCCTAACTTATAATTGAACTGGTGATGTACCAAGTGATGGCCAGGAATCCTGCACTAACAGTCACACAAATTTTTTTGTGTTTCTTGGAATCAAATCAGGGTGTCATGCACACTAGATAAGCACTCTTCACACTAAACCACATCTCCAGGCAATAATGTTTCTTTTTCTACAACTTTTGAGAGTTCACAAGATATTTCACTTTGACTACTATCATTTAAAATAGGCCCTAAGCTTTAGCTGTGAGAAGCCTCCTCTAACAACCCATAAAGGGACCTTGCACAGCTGGGTCCCAACTCCAGGGTGAACTGCATCATCAAAGATGACTGAGGCCTTTGAAACTCAGACCCATGTCCAAAATAGAGTCAGAGATCAAGCAGACCACTTGCTCAGAGAAGACAGGAGACACACAAGCCCTCTAGCCTCAACTAGAGCTGACTAATTGTGAACCACTGAAGCCATGCACAAATGCCAGTGCAAGAATACATATAACAATATAAAGAACAAGACAACACCAGAAGAAACTGGTGGTTCTACAACTACAAGACCCAAACAGAGCAATGAAGAAGAAACAAAAGGAAACAACAGCAAAAACACCTTTATGAAGATTATTAAAGGCTTAAAAGAGGATATAAAAAAATTCTCTTAAAGAAATAGAAGAAAATACAAACAAAAGAATGGAAGAAATGAACAAATCCTTGAAAGAAAACCAAGAAAAGAAAAACCAAAAAATGAAAGAAACATTTCAGGAACTAAAAATTCAAATAGAAGCAATACAAAAGATACAAAATAGAAAAATCTGAAAAAAAGAGCTGGAACTAGAAAAAAAAGTACAACAAATTAAGGAATCATTCCAAGAACTAAATATTGAAATAGAAAGAAGGCACAAAACAAAGCAAAGGATGAAATAGAGAATCTGAACAAACAATCTGGAACAATCTGGAACTACAGATACTATCATAAGCAACAGAATCCAAGAGATGGAAGAGAGAATCTCTGGAGTGGAAGACTCAATAGTGGAAATAAATAAATCACTCAAAGAAAACACCAAAACCAAAACAGCCGTAACATAAGACATTCAGGAAATTTAGGACACGATGAAAAGACCAAACCTGAGAATAATAGGAATAGAAGAATACCAGCTCAAAGGCACAAATAATACATTCAATAAAATCATAGAAGAAAACTTTCCTAATCTAAAGATGGAAACTCCTATAAAGATACAAAAAGCTTACAGAACACCAAATAGAAGAGACCCTCCCAAAGTTAACCCACCATATAATAATTAAGCCACAAAGAAAAAACATTAAGAACTACAAAGGAAAAGGGCCAACTTACCTATAAAGGCAGACCTATCAGAATAATGCCAGACTATTCAATGGAAACAAGAAGACCCTGGTCAGAAGTTATACAGACAATAAAAGAACATGGATACCAACCCAGACTACTATACCCAGCAAAACTATTAAGCACCATAGGTGGAGTAAGCAAGATATTACACAACAAAGACAAGCTGAAACAATACCTATCCACAAATTCAGCACTACAGAAAGCATTAGAGAGAAAACGCCAACCTAATGAACCCAGATATACCCATGAAACCACAAACAATTGATAATCCCACAGAAGAAAAACCCTAAGAAAGGAAATACACACAAAGTATCACCAAAAATACCAGGAAGTAACAATCAGTGATCAGTGATCATTAATATCCCTTAACATCAATGGACTTAATTCACTTATATAAAGACACATCCCACATGATGGATACAAAAACAAAAGCCAACCTTCTGATGCATACAAGAAACACACCTCAACTTCAATGACAAACACAGGCTCAGAGGATAGGGATGGGAAAAGACTGTTCAATCAAATGGCCCCAACAAACAAGCTAGTGTTGCTATCCTAATATTCAACAAAGTAGACTTCAAACTAAAATCACTCAAGAGAGATCAGGACAGACATTATTTATTCATCTCAGGAAAAATTGATCATGATGAGATCTCAATCCTGAATATTTATGCCCCTAATATAAGAGCACCTTCATACATAAAAGAAAGACTAAAACCCCCACATCAAATATTATACTCTAATGGCTGGAGACTTCAATGTCCCATTTTCACCCTTAGATAGTTCAACCAGACAAAGAATCAGCAAAGAAATAAGGCATCTAACAGAAGTTATGATGCAAATGGATTTAATAGTTATTTACAGAAGCTTTCATCAGAACATAATAAATATACATGTTTCTCAGCACTCCATGAAACTTTCTCTAAAACTGACCACATAGTTGGTCATAAGTCAAATATCAATTGATACAAAAAAATGGGAATAACCCCTTGTATCATATCAGACCACCATGGCCTGAAGTTGGAATTCAACAACAAAGAAACACTACTAAAGTTTAAATCTCATATCAAACCCCACACATTAATAGTGGGAGACTTTAATACTCCCATGTCATCAATGGTTTGGTCTACAAGACAGAAACTCAACAGAGAAATAAGGGATCTAACATCTACTATGACACAAATGGACTTAGTACATATACACAGAACTTTCCACCCAAACAAAAAGAATATAACTTTTTATCAGTGTCCCATGGAACTTTCTGTAAACTTGACGACCTACTCTGTCATAAGGCAAACATCAATAGATACAATAAATGGTCTATAGTTAGAGTTCAGCAACAACAAATATCACAGAAAATCTACAAATTCATGGAAACTGAACATCTCTCAATTGAACAACCTCTGTGTCAAGAAAGAAGAAAGAAATCAAAGAGTTTCTAGAATACAATGAAAATTAATCCACAACATGCTCAAACATATGGGACACAATGAAAGTAGTGCTATGACACAATGCCTCACTTGTACATTGATGACCTCTGGCAGGGGTGTGGGTAAGGAAAGACTTGTTTTCTTTAAGGGTCTGGCCACAGGGAGTTTAATTATGCTCCAGTAAGTAAATAAGCACAATGAAGGGGCGTTTTTGTAAATGTGGAGATCATAAGAGTGGGCATGAATCTGAGAGGTCTGATAACCAAGTTTGATGGAGTGCATGATGTAAAATCACCAAATAATAAAGATATATATATGTATATATTTAAACAAAACTGAAGAGATTCCTATGCACCAAGTATGAAGAAACCATAGCTAGCTAATTCAACCTGCCTAGATCACCTTCCTCAACCTTAGTTATCCAGGGAGAATGGCAACTGGGGCTGTGCTACAGCATTGCCAATGGAAGGTCATAGATTAAAGGTTGACTATGGAGAAAGGAACATGTTCCCAGACTGAGAAGGCAAGTCTCTTGTGTCACTTCAGTTCAGACATAAAATGCATCCTATGGCATCTTGGAAGGCATGTAGTGTTTCTTGTCTTAAATTCCTGGATATCTCTAAGCACTTAACTTCAGTAAAGGGTGTTTGCTTATCTAAATAAAGCATTTTTTACAGTTTTAAAAAAAGAAGGTAAAAAAAGTAATGCTATAAGGAAAATTTATAGCACTAGATTCCTATATGAAAAACATAAAGAAATCTCATACAAGAGAATTAACAGCACAGCTGAAAGTTTCAGAACAATTAGAAGCAAACTCTACTAGAAGGAGTAGATGGCAGAAAATAATTAAACTTAGTGCTGAAATCAATACAATTGAAACAAATAAAACAATACAAAAAAATCAGTGAGTCAAAGAGTTGGTTCTTTGAGAAAGTCAACAAGATAGATAAACCCTTATCCACACTAACCAAAAGACAGAGAGAGAAAGAGAAGAGACAGACATAGAGATAGATAGATAGAGAGAGAGAGAGAGAGAGAGAGAGAGAGAGAGAGAGAGAGAGAGAATCCAACTTAATAGAATCAGAAGTGACATAACAGTAGACACCCAGGAAATCCAGAGAATCATTAGGTCATACTTCAACAATCTATACTCCACTAAACTGGAAAACCTAAAAAAAAAAAGAAAGAAAGAAAAAAAAGAAAAAAGAAAGAAAGAAAAAAGATAGCTTTCTGGACAGGTACCACATACCAAAATTAAATCAAGACTAAATAAATGAGCTAAACAGACCCATAATCCCTAAGGAAATTGAAACCCTAAGAAAATTAAAAGTCTCCCAAGCATGTTTCTCAAATGTGGTGAATATCACCTAAACACAGTCCACACATAATGCAAACTTGATGAAGACTGTACTCTTTGCTCAAATGTGTCAAACATCTTTAATAATTCTTATGCTAAAATCATTTAAACAGCTTGAATTCTTTTCTTCCCCAACAACTCAGGAAGCACTATCTACAAACTATTGTGTGGGTAACTTGAAGTATCATTCTCATTAAATATCCTGGAAAGGGATAAACTGGAAGAAAAATAAGTATTATATTTTTAAAAACTAACCTATTCCATCCAGTGATTTTGCTGTTGTATTGCAAGGAGACCAGTCAATTTGTATATATTACATAAGAAAATACTAAAAACCTAGGCAGTTATTGTTACAGGTGCAGTGAACCATGCTACAGGTCACAGAGCATACTGCAGAGCAGAGAAGCACTGACAACCTGGATTCTTAGTACAGTAAAGTAATGACATCTGCTAACTGAAATATTCTGTAATTGTGCAACAGTATGGTTATGTACTAATGCAGCAATTCAGATGCTCTGCACACAGCAGTGCTAACTAAATTAGAGAAACAGGAAGAGATAAAGATATTAGTAGTGGCTGTGATGAGATTTTTAATTTCACTTTGCAAAACCTATCATAATGATGTTACAGTTTAATGTGTAGATAAACTTCAAACTCAAGAAACATAGCTTTAACACATCATATTAACATGAAAATATTCAAATTTATAATTATACCTTGAAAACTATTTGAGATTTGAGGTTTTCTCCTGACCTAAGTCCCTATACTCTCTCTCTCTCTCTCTCTCTCTCTCTCTCTCTCTCTCTCTCTCTCTCTCTCTCTCTTTCAACTTGAGTTTAAGATAATTTAAAATAATATTATGTTGGTGATTATTTGTTCATTTGTACATAAACATCTACAGCAAAAGCTAATAACTTGAATATATACAAAAAATAACAGGTGCTTTCAAAGTCATTTCTTTCAATATAGCAGATTATATAAAAATACCGGTCTGAACTTCACTTCACCTGTTTTCTGAAAAAATTCTACAGCACACCTAGAATAAGATGAGGTAGCAGGATAAAGGTAGTAAGTACTCAACCCCTTATTTATCTATCACAAATGGAAAGTATCTGATGCTGAATATGAAGGTATAAATATGTAATGTTGAGTTTTCAAAAGCTAATGATCTAGAAGTTATAAGATATACACACCTGTAACACTAGGTGGGTAAATGAGAATTTGCATCTATTTAGCACAATGAGTAACATATAGGGGTGAGGCAATGGAAAAAAAGATAAATAATGTCAAGAGATATAAGGAGTGACAAAGGAAAAAGGAATCTGTATGGTCTAGGTGGTTAGGGATAGAGGGAGTTGGAGACTAGACGAGATGGAGCAAGGAGGTTAGAATCTGTTTGTCATCCCATGCATGGCTACTGAAGGTCTTCTGAAAATAACACAATGCACATTATAGTTGAAAATAATTAATCTGACATTCTACATTAGGAATAGTCATGCATGAACACACTGGGATACTAATAGCCCACAAAATAACTAAGATTAAGATAATGAAGTCAGATTGGAGGGTGTAGGAGTGTATGTTCATGAGGACACATAGCCAGAAAGCCTGACTTACTTACTGAGGCCTTCCTAGATACACAAAAGACATCAAGACTGAAACCATCATACACCCAGTGCAAGTTAGGGCTCTCTTTACTGTGGATGAGAGATTAAGGCTCCACATAACACTCAAAGTACAGGAAAGAAAAGACATCTTTGGCCTCTTCATATTTGACTAGTGGGATAAACATACAACCTTCTGAGACATACCTATGACCTATCAGAGGGACTTAATGCATATCAATCTAACAAAGTACTTGTCATTAATTATTTGTCTCTGAAGGATTCTGAAAGACATACTATGAGGTCAGTGTTTTCATTTGAATTAAATAATTTGATGCAAACTAGGTTTTTATTTTCACTTTATCCAATTACCTCCCTACAAACACTACATCCAGCCATGCCAGACTATAATATCCCTGTTCTTATATATGCTTATTAACCTTGCTCCTTATTCCTGATCCAATTCCTCAAAAATAAAAGTAACAATAACAAACTTCTTTGCACTCAGACAAAGCATTCCATAGGTATGGTGACACACACTTGTCATCTACATGCACAGGTAGCAGAGATAAAAATCACTCAAAAGTGTGAGGCCTGCCTGTTCTAGTGCGTTCCATGGCAGTCAGGTGTGGATATTTGTTAAATATTTAATAAATCCTGGGATATCAGAGAGATCACACAGTAAAATCCTATGCAGACAGCTCAGGAAATCCTTGATCCTTGAATACAAGGATAAACAGCTGAGTCAATCACACCTTTAATCCCAGCACAGGGAAAGCCAGGTATGGTGACCTACACCCTTAATTCCACAACTCCAGAGACAGAACTTCTCTGTTTCTGTGAGTTCAAGGCTATATGTCTTTAATCTTAATCTGGATGGGGTAGGGTATATAAGGGCTCATAGAAACCAAGCAGACAGAAGTGACAGGCAGAAGTGTCCAGGAGGAAGTTGCAAGACAGCAGGGTGAGAATTGACTGTGGTGCTTCCCCTCCCTGATATTTCAGCCTTCCCCCGATATTTGGCTCTGAGTCTCATTCGTGTTACTACAGCCAGGGCTACATAATGAGATATTAAAACAAACTGGCTATAGAGAAGCCTCAGAGGTTAAGAGCACTGATTGTTCTTCAAAAGGACCTGGGTTCAACCCCCAGCATCTACATGGCAGTTCACTACTCTTTTTTTCTGATATCTGTAGATACTGCACACATATGGTGCATAGACATACCTGCAGACAAAATGCAGAAAAATAAGCATAACATTAACAACAAAAAATGACTCAAGTCATATGGTAGCTTGCTTATAGCAAATTTCAGGCAAAATAGACATTAGTATTACTGTTTTTATTTCCAAATTTACTTGTTTTTTTGTTGTTATTGACATAACATCTCTTTGTAGCCCATATTGACCCAAAGCTCCTATGATCATTTTCCAGAGTGCAGAGATTACAGTGGAAGCTGCCTAGCCAAGCCATATTTATCTTTTAAAGATGAAGAGCCTGGTTGTAGCGCGTGCTTTAATCCCAGCAGTTAGGAGCAGAGGCAGGTGGATATCTTTGAGACTGAGGCCAACATGGGCTGCAGATCAAGTTCCAGGTAGCAACTAATTACCCTTGTGTGACAAATGAGAAAACTGAAGTAGAGAAAGGCTACTTGACCAATATAAAAAATTGGAATGGCAAAAAATAAAGTTTCCAGAGGCTTTTTGGAAGCTACCCACACTGTCAGTCCATCTTGGGCACACACAAAGAGCCTCGTGCAAAGACCAATGCGGAGGGGGGGAAAAAACCAGGAACTTTAAACCCTGCTTGACCTTCACTGCTTTCATCCGGCTTTTTCTTCCAGCAGTCACGAGACATCCCAGGGGCATGGATCTAATTATATAGAAAACAATTCCCCCTTCTACCCTTTTCCCGTGAAACAAGGATGCACAAGCTGAATTTGAGCTCCTTCTCTGTAGGTAACCCTCACAGTTCTATGGAGCTGTGGGGTTTGAAGGGAGCAGGAAGGATTTTTTCTGGGGAGAAGAGGTTGAGAGAGTGTCTTCATGTTCGTTTAGCCTCAGCATCTCCCTCCCTGTGCAAGCCTCTATACACTGTTTCTAAGAACAGTTTAGCACAGCTACTTTTGATGAGAACAAGACAACTGTTCACACTCTGGAGAGAATATGTAAATATTTTGGGTTGATAGTCCAAAAATTTTTTACAAATCCTTATTCTACTTGGGTTATGATTATTCCAATCTACAGTTCCCAATATTCTATCCTAGCTCAGTTTCACACAAATCTGGTCCCAAGTGTATGGGAAAAAAGATAAAATATATTTGAATCACTTAAAAATATTCCCAGAACCTCTGCACACGCCTATTCACTATCAGCATGGCCCAGTGCAGGATGCTTAAGGTGCAAGACTTCAGCCTGCGTATGCAGAGTTATCTAAAAGGCAGGGGAAAGGGACAATATGGGAAGAAATAATGAAAACACAACCTTCAACAAAATTCAAAACTGTCAACTTTTACTTTATGGAAATGAAGTTGGATTAAGTAAATGCAGCCTATTGTAGGCAGGACAAACAGCTAAATACAGATGTACATTGGACACATTCTGACATTTCTTTATCTTCATGGACATTGTCTTGGAGATGTAGATACAGAAACAGGCACTGGAGAAAGCAGGGAAAGTGTGAAGAAGGACAAGAGACAAAGTTGCTCTGGGTTGTAGCATCCTGGTCATGGCCATAGAAGGAATCCCAGCAAGAGTAGAGTGATTATCATGCAAACATGCAGATCCCCAGAATCAATGTCAAACAACCCAGCATGGCAGTCCTGAGGGCAAGATGTGGGCTCCAACTCTAGTGAAAACCTATGTTATATAGTGAAAAAGCCAGTAAAGGGAGATGCTCAGCATCAACCTCTGGCCACCTCCCCCCTCCTCACACACAAACACAAACACATAAATGCATACACAGCAAACACCACACACAGAGGGTACCTCTGATTCCTTTGCCTGCTCATGGGAAACTTTTGTCCTGTTGGGTTGTCTTGTCAGTCTTGATGTGAGGGTATAGAATCATTGACTATTTTTATGCCAAGTTGGGTTAATATCACTGGGCCCTGATTTTTCCTTAAGGGAAATGGAAGAGCAAGGAATTGGGGGGCACTTAGAGGAAGGGAGAGATAGAATGCTGTGGTATGGATGTATGATCTGAGAGAAGAATAAAGAAAATAAAAGAAAAATTATGAAATAATAATGAGAACTGGAAGAAACACTATAACCAACCGAGTGCAAAAAAATACCCTTGAAATTGCCTCAGTGTGGCTCATGTTAGCCACCATACATGGTCCACAGAACCATTGCATACAGCATAGCAGCATTTAATACAAATGGACTAGAAATGAAACTGCAAATTTTATGAGTTTAATGTTAAGAACAGAACATACATACATAATCTGGAAATTAAAGTTATGTATATATTTTGGATGACTCAATCCTGAGCACTTTATCTATGTTATATTCTATTCACTATTTAAATCAGCTCAATCATCATTAGATATATAAATTCTTCTTTTACACAGTAGAACCCTGAGATGCGGTAAATAAGTAGTCCTCCAGGAAGATCATATTTGAAAATATGGGAACCTTCCTCAAAATACTGTCAAAGCCCACATTGCCACAGGATATACTACATCCCAGAAAGTTGGACAAAGTAAAGATGCAATATCACAAATCCATTAATTCTCCTTCACTAATGGGAATGATTATCCAGTACAACATTCTAGTCAGATGTCCCAATTCCATTTATAATAGTTCTATTTGTTACTCCAATATTTTACTTTATAACTATAATTTCTCTTCTGACTATTAGTATTATCAATCACAACTATTCTTCCAACAAGAACATAATCAAAAGCAAAGGTAGTGCATATCTTCCACCTTCCCACAGAACCTTAAAGAAAGTAAATAAAATGAGATATTAGAGTCACAATTATTAGCTGTTTGTTTGGTGGTCAGAGGTGCTCATTAGAACTTACATGCAGAAAAATTGTGTCACAAAGAAGATAAGCATGTAAAAATAAGATAAATGAACTTCCTTACATCCCAAAGTCTCCCAAAAGAGATGACTGACATACTTCAGGAGCAAGTAAAATGTCTACTTGTCAGAAGCAAGGTAACAAGTGAGAGGCCATTAAAAACGGGTCAAGGTGAAAACAAGAATTCAACCTTATAGATTCTAATGTAAATTATTCCTCATTCTCAAGACAGATTCTTTTCAGTCTCAAGGCTGAACAGAGTGCTGTAGGCTAGTGCTCACCCACTAGGCTGCATCCACAGCTGTACTCTTCACTGAGGCAGCAGGATCTCACTAAGCTGTTCATGCTGTCACAAAGCTAACTCTGTATACCAAGAATTCTTTGAATGTGCAATTTCTTGCCTCAGCTTCCCTAGTAGCTCTGATTAGAATTTTGAATCACTAGGCCTTGCTCTAAGCATGTATTTTTTTAATGCCACAAAATGAATATACTTTTAACCATTCCTATTATGCCTTAATTGAAGCTTTTTTTTATCACCTTAGTGATCTCTTTTAAATATGTAAATATAATCTCAATATGATGAGTCTGTGTAGGATTCTTTGAAATGGCAATATATCTTTATTTCCATTTTAAAATAATACACAAAGTTTAAAACTAGGATACAAAAAATTCATGTTTTTAAAACAAAATAACATCTAAATTATTTGACAAAAGATAGAAATACACATTTTTTTCTGAAGCCTTTCAGTCAAAATGTTTCAGAATTATGAAATTTTCAGTTATTAGAAATGTAATTCAGTGCATATACCATGCTACATTAAACCTCAAAAGAGTTTGTAGCAGCACCCCAAAGATCAAACACATTAATGTTATGTAGCAAAATAAATAAATAGTCATACTAAATGGGATAAATAGATTCAGTGTCAGGTGAGAATAGGTCCAGAGGCAAGTGAATTTTGTTTTCAACAATTTCTTCTGAACTTCCTGGATTTTGAGACTTTAATATAGATAAAGGAGTGCGGGCCTTTTGTAATTAATATGACAAGACATAAAAGATTGTTTAAATAAGTGACTAATTTTTGCAAATGCAAAATCATACAACCTTCAAATACATTATAAATTATTAGGCATCTACTCTTTGATAGTATTAAATAAACACCTTAAATACATCTACATACAGAACACACTGCAATTCACTATGATCAGTTGAAATCAAAGGCACATATGCGTAATCTTCTTGCTTATGTAAAAAAAGAAGACTATTGCATGTGTGGTTAGAGATGAGATTTATCTAACTCCTTATAATGCCACATAAAACACTTGCTGATATCAATTCAAGAAGGCAGATTATTTTTCAGGGAGCACAATTTTACTTATGAGCAGTCTCTTCCACAGAAACACAAGTGATGGTACAAGACTTTAATTTCAGCACTCAGGAGGCAGAGGCAGGCAGATCTCTGTGAGGTGAGGACTAGCCTGGTCTATAAAGTAAGTTCCAGGATAGCCAGAGCTATTACACAGACAAATCCTATCTCAATCTGAAAGATTTCCATCACTTAAACAATAGGATTTTGTCAATTTTAAAGATAATCAGGTCACAAATGATCTCCCTACATAGCTGCAGTGTTAAAAATAATTAGCTCCACTAACTTGTAATTAAATTTTATCTGCACAGAGGTCACAATCATTATTAAAAAATCAAGATATTGTACTTCTAAAGTCATTCGTAGTTTCTGACCACAGTCATTTCTTCCACTGGCTGGTATGTGAAGAACGGCTTCAGAGAGCAAAGATAAATTCTGAATATGTGTAGAAACAATGTCCATAGGCTTGACGACAGTGAACAAATGGCAAGTCATACTGTTAACCAACTCGAATTAAAACTCCTCATACTACTACTGCTCTGTTCCTCAGGTGCGTCACAAATAATAGTATAGAAATGGCCAAGACACATGTACGAGGATGTCATGGTCTGATAACATAGGGGCAGCCATGTTGATGCTGAGGGGTTCCTGTGCCTTCTAGACTACATCCTACAAGAAAGCAGGCAGAAGTCTATGTACAGGCAATTTAAAGGAGATCGTATACTATATTTTTCTGCCTCTTTCCCTGCATAAACATGACAGTATTGCCAGCTTCTTTAATGTTTCTGAAGACTACTTCCACATTGGGGAGTAGATCAATAATCTTTTGCTTATAGTTCAACTTGCTCAGGTTCTCCTTGAGAAGTTGGTCCTGGCTCTACACAGTGTGCATGATGATTTCTGTGCTGTCACTGTAGATGTGGTCTGTGGGTCTGTGCTTTACCTGCTTATAGAGATCAAAGGCATGCTGTTCCAAAGATTCCATCAAGTCTTCCTGCTGTCTTCCATCACAGCTTTTCTGCTCCATGATTTCAGTGTGCAATGACATAAATTGACCATTAAGATTTCTGAAGGTCCAGAGAAATTCCTGACAGAAGTTCTTGAGAACTGGTATTTATTTCTGTTTCACACTAAACTACAAAGGCTGTTTGCTTGAGGTAAATGGTTACTAAACCAAATTTCTTCAGTCAACTTTTCACATGCAAATATTTTCTGCATCCTTAGCAGGTAGACTGGTAAGTGCATGTTTCTGAATCAAACATACCACTGCTTAAAGGTCTTCTAATTTTCAGAAAAAATAAGGAAGAGTGATTCAAACAAGTTTTTATTTGTTTGTCTGTTTGTTTGATTAAACTTAGAAATATCACAAATTCTGCTTGGGAATGTTATAAAGCTAAGCACAGATAAAACTATATGGTTTTTAAGAATTTGTTCGTGAATATTAACTAATACATAGAAGCAAATCCAAGTAAAATTGATCTAGAACAAAGACTGGAAACAATTAATCATTTGATGCTTGGTGTAGTGATATTGTCTAGTCAATAAAAATAGTCTGAAATACCAGAGGTCCTCACACCTGTCTCATGTTTTCTGCAGCCCCTTTCTGGCGATCCCACCCACAGAGTCAGCACCACCATCCCTGAGTCTGGTGAGAAGCCAGCCTTGCTCTGCTCCAGATTGCGGAAGCCTTTGTAGTACAGAAGGCAGAAAGTAGATCTTCACGAATGCTGGTCACTAAATACCCACTTTACTATGGGCAAGTACGGGCTGGCATGTCTGCACATGTTGTTCCAGAAATGTATATCTTCTCATATCTTTACCAAGAGAAGGTCCTGGATGTGCTGGTCTCCAAGCCATTTAGTAGATATCTTTAACCTGTGCCTTCCTTTTACTCATTTTGTAACAGCTGTGGGCCTGTCTAGCTTTCAATTGTACATAAACAAACAATATTTTGTTTTGTTTTGTTTTTCTTTTTTCTGTTTTTTAATTCCAAAATCTTTTGTATTTTACATATCAATCTCAGTTCTCTTTTGCCCCTATTCTTCCCCTCACCCCCCAATTCCCTTCAACCCCCATCCACTCCTTGGAGAGAATTAGACCTCCCATGCTGAGTCAACAAAGTCCGGCATATCAAGGTGAGACAGGACCAAGCCTCTCTTACCCTGTATCAAAGCTGAGCAAGGTACCCCTCTATAAGGTATGGGCTCCAAAAATGCCAGTTAATAAACTAGGAATAAATCCTGGCCCCACTGCCAAAAGCCTCACAAACTGCCCAAGCTACAGAACTGTCATCCACATTCAGAAGGCCTGGTTCAGTACCATGCAGATTCCCCAGCTGTCAATCAAGTGTCAGTGAGCTCCTAGTAGCTCAGGTAGCTGTCTCTGTTGGTTTCTGCACCATGGTCACATGACCATGAAGATTCTTCAGGCTGGACCCAGCTAATTGAATCATATCTAATTATGCTGTGTGTGTGTATGTGTGTGTGTGTGTGTGTGTATGTGTATGTGTGTGTGTGTAGAACTTGTATAAGTATCTGCCTCTATAATCTGCCAAGTCTCTGGTGAAACTTCAATTCTCATATAGAAGTATTAAAAGTCAGGAACTCACAAGCCCTGGAGTTTTGCCATACAGAAGAAGATGTGTCCTTTAGAGAAGAAAAGAGCTTGATAGACTGAGTTCATGCTTTTGCTTGACCCAATAGAAGTACATAGAAAGTAACAATTAGCGTTAGAAAGAAGCCCTGTTATACACTCAATCTGTTGGTATCTTGATCTTGCACAAAACTAAGGTATTTTATCTGAGAGCAGAAAGAGCTAGGGTGACAGGATATGGCTCCATCTCCTACATATGTTGTTTACAGGGTTCTTGCTGACAAGTATTTTTTTGTTCAACATGTTAGGCCACTATCTTCTCAGATTCTGTACTTAGGTGAGAAGCCTCAGAACTAATCAGGATTATGTGATGATCTCATCTTTCTCTCAGCCCTGGATGGCATGGTAAACAGTATTTTTCACAACAACTGAGGAGCTGCCATTCCATAGCACCCAGCAATTGAGATAAAAAAAAATTAATTGAACTTTGAGTGTAGACATGGTGTGTTATTACAAACTTGCCACAGAAGGCTAGGTTCCTATGGAGAAGAAAACACTATCCATCTACTAAGGAGAGAATTTCTGAGTCCATAACCTAGGGAGGGACAATGCTCTGGAGCCCAATGTCATTTCTATGGTTTCATGTTCTATTAGTATAGTGGAAAGGGACTTTAGGTTTTGGGTGTTAATGAATCATGTGTTCATACATTGTTCCTACAAGATGACACTATTTGGGAAAAAATGTAAACCTCAGGATGTGGGCCTTGCCAAAAGAAGTGTGTCATGGGCACCATTGGTGACAGCTATTTGAGTGTACCCAGTCTCTTCAGGCCTCTACTGCCTCACTGACAGGATCTGCCTTCCTGTCTTTGGGAACAGACAGTAAGAAAACCAGGGAGCTGTACCAAGCAGATGGTTCATTTCCTGCTCTGACTTCACAATGACATACACTCTGCACTCAAAACTCTGATTGAGTCTGCATCTGTCCCAAGAGTGCAGGAAGTCTTGGATGGAGATATTGAGTGTGGATATTAGTAAGCACCTTGACTTTGGATATTCGTGAGTTGTTGAATCTATAGTGAGTTTTTTCTAAGTTCATAGGCTTGGGGATTAGATGTTCTGTATTTAAACTAACTCTTCCTAAACTTTTTTGGTTTGTGGTGTAATTTAGGGCAATTTTTACTTCCTTTTATAGACTTTTACTCTGATGTAATGTGTCATATTATATTTTGGCTTCCTTCACTATTTTAAAATATTAGTTTATATGGACTATACAACATGAGAATTCTCACAGTGACATTTACATACAAGTATATGAAAAACACTGACCACATTCTTCTGCTTCTGATTGCTTCCTGCCTACCCCTTCAAAGTCCCTCGGTGTTTCCTCTTTTTATTCAGTCACTTACCTTCTGAGTATAGGCCAAGTCATGTGGACTCCTTTTCAGAGAATCAACAGGCCACAGTAGAAGGTATCTTAAGAAAGGGTTCTGATGTGCTCCTAGCTTTAACAGAAAGCTTCCTTCTGAGTCTTTCTGGCAGTTCAAAGGTCATGAGTGGCAAGGCCCAAAATTAAAGTTCCATTATTTTGATGCTCACTGTGTAACAGGGCAGCTGAAAAGAATTAAAGACAAGAAAAAAGGAAAGCCAGATCTTCATGGAAGTAAGGAAGTTTCCTTGGTGTGACTCACACACCATGTCCCTCTATTTACCATTTTCTGTCCTTCTGTCTCCTTGAAGCAGTCCTTTCCTGGGACATTTTCATTTTCTATCTGAAGTGAAGGGGGTTATAGTACTAAAATTAGTGTGCTATAATGCACAGGGGGTGGGGACAATCATGAATTTGAAACAAGATATCAGTTCTGATGGTCAGAGCTCACAGAACATGTCAGGAACAAAACTACATAGAGTTTAAATCATAGGCCTAGCACTCAAGACACTCACCCACAAACACCTGTCACTTTGGAAAAACAAAGGGACATTTTATTGACAAGGACAGACTTTACCTGATTTTTCCAAGCCTGGGGTAAATAAAACTCCTTCATCCAATCTTTTCTTTGTGCTTCCAGAGGAAGTTTTCTGTGTGTGGACTTGATTGTCCTGGAACTTTCTCTGTAGACCAGGCTGCCCTCCATCTCACAGAGATCTACTTGCCTTTGCCTCCCAAGTACTGGGATTAAAGGCTTGTGCCACCACCTCCAATCTTACTCTGTTCATCTTTGTAGCGAGTCAGTAGACGGCAGGCCCTTCACGGTCCAACAACAAAGCCCTCTAGGCTCAGTCCTTGTTTTCTAAGGTGTTGTTATAAGGACAGGCTTATCTGTGTCACTATCCAAAATCTAATATCTGATTAGAGAAGTGGCAAGTAGGGCTTTGGTGCTCATTGCTGGACAGTACCCAAGCCTGTCCTTCATCTTCTGATGATTTAGCTTGCTGAATTGCTAGCCAGTGCTTATGGCTAAAATTTGTAGACATGTGATGCCTTCAGGTGGTGTGAATGTTTTATTTACAGAAAACATCCTTTTTGACATCTTGTAAACTTCCATCCAGTTTCTTTGGCTTATTCCCCAAAGCTGGTTCTGGGTAGGTCTTGTTAAATCCAATGAATGAGTACAACTGATGTCTTCTGAGGGGAGGAGACAACAGCTTACATGCAAAATCAAGGACAAGGTTGATGACAGCTCTCCCATCTCTGCTGTTGATGTCACATTCATATGTGTCCATGCCCTGTGTCTCACTGCAAACATTAATGTTTGAAGCACCGAGAACCTCCATCATGTTCAAAATGAAAGGATTCCTTGCTATCCTCTTTGCTTTTGCTTTTTGTTTTAGTAAGATAGCCTCTTCCATAGCTCAGGCTGTCTTCAAGAACACTGTGTAGCCAAAGATGCTATTCCCCCGCCTACATTTTCCTAGCGTTAATAATTGTCATGTGCTCACTTTTATGAGACTTTTGATTTTTTCTTTCAGCTTAGAGGCCTTGACCATATACTTTTTGAAGATTAGTCTGTGTACTGAGGTAACACAGCAGGCACTCTGCTGAAGCCCTGGGCAAGGCACTGCAGGACTTCTGGTTCCATTAGTATCAACTTGGCCACAGCCAGCAAATGTAGGTTTGAACTAAGATTGTTTATCAAAAAAGACTTAGGAGTTAGATATTGTGGTGAACATCTGAAAGATGGGAGAGGCAGAGAAGAAAAATGGCCGACCTTCTTTTTGGACTGTGACCCAACAAGAAAAGCATCTCTTCATTCTTTTCAATCCAAAATGACTCCTAATCTCTAAGTCTCTCTATACAGCTTCCTGTGTGTCTATCAGTATTCCTGGCTCCTCTGTCCTTCCTATGGCTTATTTTTTTCAACTACTTACTGGCTACATGCCATGAACTAAGGTTAATTTTATTCACACACTCTCAGTGACTTACCCATTATACTCCTATATAGCATAACAGCTGACCCTGAAGGACTCTCTTTAGACTAGGCACAGATAGATGCATCATGTCTAATTTTGCTCTCTCTCTCTCTCTCTCTCTCTCTCTCTCTCTCGTGTGTGTGTGTGTGTGTGTGTGTGTGTGTGTGTGTGTGTGTGTGGCACTTGTATAAGTATCTGTGTCTATGTCCTGTCAAGTCCCTGTTGAAACTTCAATTCTTATACAACAGTATTAATGTTTGGGGACTCAGAAGCTCTAGAATCTTGCCACACAAGATGACACTATTTAGAAATACTGTGGACCTCAGAAAGTGGGCATGGCAGGAAAAGTGTCACTAGGCAATATTGGAGACAGACATTTGAGTCTAACTAGGCTGCTCAGGCCCCTTCTGCCACACTGACCAGACCAGCCTTCCTGTCCTTGGGGCCTGAAACTGAGGAAAACCAGTGAGCTGTGCTGAGCTGTCATTGCTTCATTTCTTACTGTGACATCATGACCACAGACACCTGTGCACTCACAGCTTTGACTGAGACTGCTTTTGTCCTTACAGTGCAGAAAGTCTTGGTTGGCTGAAAAGCATTTGTAGCTCTGAGCTTGTGACAAATCGACTTGGAGTTTTAGGAGCTCCTGGACCCTGACATTGTGAGCTTCTCTCCAAGTCCATTGACATTCTTGGGGTTTCTCTGTTCTCAATTTCTCTATTTACTGGCTTGATTCGTGTGCTTATCTTCTCATGTTATTTATTATCTTTTATTTTACTTTCTACTCTTTTATTTTAGAGGGGGAATATTCAAGACATGTTTTCTTTTGGTGTTCTGCATTCCTGCTACTAAATCTGTAAAACAATCCAGCCCGGAACTCAGAGATCTGCCTGCCTCTGCCTGCCTCTGCCTCCTAAGTGCTGGGATTAAAGGCATATGCCACCACTGCCCTGCATTTTATTCATTATTAAGTTGCATTCTGAGTCAGAATATTTTAATACTTTTATGTGTATGAGCATATTGTCTGCATGTATACCTCCGCACCATGAGGCTGGTACCCATGGAGGTCAGAGGAGACAAACTAGCTGTAACTAAAGTAACTGGTGGTTGGTTGTGTGTCACCACAAGGGTGTTGGGCAACAATCTGGGGTCATGAGAAACAGCAGTATGTGTTCTCAACCACTCTCATCTCTCCAGCCCCAGGGGTTATTTTTACTTCTTTGTTATTTTTGTTATATTCTTCTTGATTTTTTTCTTTTATTTTATTTCAAGTCCTTTCTTGGTATAAAATAAAATAACATAGAAGCAATGTAGTTAGGACAATTCTTGAAATACCTGTAATGCATTTTATTAATACTTTACAAGGTGCTTTCTTCTGTTCCTGAGGATTAAGTACCTGGTTAGGCTGTCTGAAATACCTTCGACTTTCTTTTCTTTTCTTGTTTGAATGTTAAAATTTGTAGTGATAAACATTGTTCTGGGCCTAATTTGAACTATTTAAAATTAAAATTCCCATTGTGAGTTTGGTTTTAGCTCTATCAACAAAGACTGGAGCATGGATTACGGTAAAGAGGCCTGCTGCTCTGCTGAGGATGCCTTCACCAAGAACTATAAGATGATGATGACCCTTGGCCAAGGAAACTTTGCAAAGGTCAAACTGGCCTTCCACATGCCCACAGTGACCTGTGTGGCTGTAAAAATCATCAGAAATAATAACACAAATGCCTCGCTAATTTCCTCTGAAATTAGAATTATGAAATCTATTGTCTATGACAACATTATTAAGTTGTTTCATGTGGTTCAGACAAGAAAGATGACCTATCTAGTTATGGAGCATGCTTCAGAGGGAGAGCTCCTGAAGCACATCTTGAAACAGCGGTTTTTACAGGAGAGTGAGGCTCGAAGACTCTTTACCCAGATACTACATGCAGTTCAGTATTGCCATGACAACCATATCGTTCATAGAGATATCAAGGCCAGTAACATCCTCATTGATTGCAGAGGTAATGCCAAGCTTAGTGATTTTGGCCTGGCTGCTAATGTTTCCCATGGTCAGAAGCTGAAGGGTTTCTGTGGCACTCTGCACTACTGTGCCCCAGAAGTCTTTGGGGATGAGGCATATGATGGCCCTGCCCCTGATATTTGGAGTTTAGGTGTGCTCCTCTTCCTCATGGTGGCTGGGCACTTGCCCTTCCAAGGGAGCTCCTTAGTGGATGTGAGGCAGCAGATATTTGCAGCCACTTTCAATGTTCCCTCACATGTTTCCATTGAGATTTTCAATGCCATCATCAGCCTGCTGATGATCAATCCTGGCAGGAGGCCTACCATCAGCCAAATCATGAGGAGCTTCATGATCAGGAAGAGTGAGGTCCATTCACCCACTACTTCCACACAGAGTCTTCCAGGTACCCTGAGCCCTAGCATTGTCAAGACCATGAAGGTCCTGGGGTACAAATTAGAAGATATCATTGAGTCTCTAACAGAACAAAAATATAACCAGGTGATGGCCACTTACCTGATACTCCAACATCAGTCACCCAGGGGAGACTTCTGCAATGACCAGGTGAAACCCATACAGCCAGGTCTTGCCCTCAACTTGGCAGATCTTCGAACATTGCCTGTGCCTCTAAGGAGAGCTACAGAGCCTGCTGCTCCCACCTTCACCTTGCAGTCTAAGCCACAGAAAGAAGATAAGAAGACCAGGCAAGATGGCACAAGGAATAGCATGCTAGCTACCATGTGCTACCAGCCAAAAATGACCCTCCCTCCCCACCTATCTCATCTGGACTGTCTAGTGAATTATTGGTTTGCAGGCAGCAACCTGAAAATCAATGAGAATTTCACAAGGCCAAAGACTGTTGTTTCCAGCAACCTGATGGCAGCTGTCCACACACCCAACTCCATGTTCACCTCCTCTCATTGGTCAGACCAGAATGAGACTACAGGTGACACAGGAAACATGTCTGCCTGCAGTCCCCGAGAAGAGCTCAGGTACTTCCTGGAGGAAGCTCAAAGTACAAATTCCAGAGCCTCCTCCCCTGATGATACATTTCAGAAAGACATTGAGGAAGGAACCATAATTCAAGAAACAACTGTTAACAAAAATATGACGATAACCGAGGAAAAGAATATTAGCCAAGAACCAACAACTATGCAGAAAGAGGCCATGTTTCAGGATGTGACCATCACACAGGTAGGAAACATAATTCAGGAGGCAACAGCCTTTCAGGAAGAGGCCATAATTCAGGATGTGAGCATCACTCAGGAAGGGACCATGACACAGGAGCAGCCCCAGGATGTAGTCCCAAAAGATCTTGGAAACCAAAGACACCACAGGTGGAAGGGTGTCAAGAAAACAAATTCCAGAGCCTCCTCCCCTGATGATACATTTCAGGAAGACATTGAGGAAGGAACCATAATTCAAGAAACAACTGTTAACAAAAATATGACGATAACCCAGGAAAAGAATATTAGTCAAGAACCAACCACTATGCAGAAAGAGGCCATGTTTCAGGATGTGACCATCACACAGGTAGGAAACATAATTCAGGAGGCAACAGCCTTTCAGGAAGAGGTCATAATTCAGGATGTGAGCATCACTCAGGAAGGGACCATGACACAGGAGCAGCCCCAGGATCTTGGAACCAGAAGGCACCACAGGTGGAAGCGTGTCAAGAAAACAATTGTAAACTGCCTCAGACATCTGTGCTGCTGCCTGCCACCTGCAGAGAGAAGCCAGGAGTCCTCTAAGAAGCTGTCTGCAAAGAGAAGGGATCATGGAATTACCTGCAGAACCAGGTATGTGCCCTTAATTCATTTCTGCTTTTCCTTCTGTCCTTTGCCATAAATGATGCTTGGGCCCATTTGTGGCACACTTGTCATTTAAACACCCTGTCACTTCAGAAAGACAAATCCTAGAGAACCTCCTAAAGACCTTAGGATATTTTAGCAACAAGTGGACAGCAGAGATGCTGATCAAAGCAAAAAGAATAGGTGCAGGGTCAAAAGCAAAGATTCCTTGGAGGACCAGTGGGGTACTTAGGCACTGTAGGGGCAGCACAGTAAACCTTGCTTTTCAAAGTATTTTTTTTTTTTCATTTTAATCTTTTTGAGAATTTAATATAACAATACAGAATTTATATCATTTCTTCCCCTCTCCCTGTCAACCTTCCTCATGTCTCTTCCTTGCTCTCTAAAATTAATGACCTCTTCTTTAATTATTACTAATACATTACATTTTGCAGATATTTATACCATATGTATGTATGTGTGTGTATATGTATGTATCCAGTGTGTTGAGGCTATTTAGTGCTGCTTATATGTATATGCATTTAGAGGTGACCACTTAGAAATAGATCTCTTATGGGGGGTTCATCCATGGAAAATACTGATAAACCCCTTCTTGACCATCATTGCTTTACTGTAGTTCTTTTCTTTTTTTTTCTTCTTTATTTTGTATTTATCAAAAAAAAAACACAGTAAAAAGAATTTAAAATGTGGAAGAGTTAACAATAACTATACAGAGGATAAGAATGATAAGCATGGCTTATCAAGGGTGGAAATACAAATAAGATTGCTACACATATATTTTCTTTGTGTTCATCTTTCCCTCTGAATTTTTTTTTTTCCTGTATATCCTTATTCAAGGTCTCTTCCCCCTCCCAACACATCTGGTCATTTTTCTTCTCTGCGACTCCCCATTCCCTCCCTGGGCAGGGAGCAGACAGTCCTATGGTCCCACTGACCCAATAATGCTTAGATCAGTCTCCACTTCTGGCCAAATCCAGTTCTTCCCCCCCCCCCTCAAGAGTGAGTCAGGTGTTCCTATAGTTGGACTGGGGTTTGAAGGGTCAGTCCAGGGTGTTTCTGATCCCAAGCTGTTCCGTGGTTGTGGTTTGCCG
>PVIH01016281.1:18693-46293 GCA_004025045.1 Sigmodon hispidus | reverse complement strand
AGGGAGGGGGAGAGAGAGAGAGAGAGAGAGAGAGAGAGAGAGAGAGAGAGAGAGAGAGCTGATATTGCTCAAAGCCCACACCTAGCAACACACCACTTCCAACAAGGTTACACCTGCTCTAAAAGAACCCCATCTCCCTGGTGACTAAGTGTAGGCAGAAGTTCTATTCTGCCAACATCTCCAAATACCCAACAGACACTTTCCAAATAATTGACTTGGAAGCTTAATATTACTTATAAATTCTAGGCCATTAGCTCAGGTTTGATACTAACTAATTCTTAAAATTTCTAACCCATAATTCTCATCTCTGTTTAGCCACCTGGTTGGTACCTTTTTCCTGTGAAGTGTTTTCATCTTGTTTCCCCTGCATCTGGCTGAAGAATCTCCGACTCTGCCTTTTTGTTTCCCAGAATTTTCCAAGTTGGGTCACCCTGACTCTACTTCCTGACTGGCTACTGGCCAGTCAGCATTTTATTAAACCAACTGGGGAGGCAAATCCTTACAATGCCAAGGACATTCTCCCACAGCAACTGATCATTCAAAAATAGTAATATGGAAGTTCTTCTTATTCAGTCCACCACAGTTGAAATAATGCACTTGTGAATTTTAATAAAATATTTTAACAAAATTTTTAATAAAATTTAATAAAATTTGTGGTATTGTGAGTTACTTCCACTATTTTATTCTTAAAACTTTAGAAAACAAAAGTTAAATATTTTAGGTGATATGATTTTAGAAAACAATAATTTAAAAATAGTAAATAATAGCTTTTCTATAGACTAACTACCTATTATTTTTGCACAGATTTCTGAAAGAAGCAGTAATGGATGGGACAAGTTTAGAAGAAACAGGGCAGCTTAGTGTACTATGCACAGGATCTGGATCATCTGGATTTCCCAGGCAAAACAGAAGCTCAGAGGTCAGGCACAACAGAACACAAACAGAAGGTGCAGTTTTTAAAAACATTTTACAAATGCCTGAGAACTCACACTAATAAGAATTTCCTGAGAAAAAAGGCAAGTCAGGATATTTGACTTGAAGGGATTTTAAAATCAGAAGGTTGTTGAATTATTAATGAGCCAAACTGCTCTTTTTTTTTTTTTTTCATTTTCTAGTTTTATCCATGAAATCTTCAGGGTAACTTCTGCTTTAGGCATTCATAAATTTACTTTAAAGCTTCATTTCAGATATCGCCCAATCAAATGAATAAGGTTATTCTGAGATTAAATTACACTTCTGATACAAACTCACTGTTGTCACCTCAGCAAATTTTGATGGGGTTGTGCAAGTTCTTGCTGTAAATCCATTCCTGCTACACTCAAAGGACTCCTTGACTGCTGACTGCACTGTAGATTTCAGAGCCCTGGAGTCTGAAAGGAAGTTGTCTTCCTCAAAGTGCTTTCCTTTCACACCATATTAGTACTTTAAGATGATGTGGCAAAGACTCATGTTAAAATAGTGTTGTAATTAGTGAAGCTCTTGGATTACACAGGTCAAAATCAAACCCTATATCATTTCCTGGAGACAAAACTCAGGCTGAGTTACATTAGAGCATACTTTTCTGTCTGCATATATAAATGAGAATGGCAGAGTGTGATTTAAATGTCTGTAAAAACAAAAAACCACATTTGTGGGAAAGATTTTTTAATATTTTAATGATAAAGAAGTCACTATAAATATTATGTAGTTACAAATGGAAGCCTGGCAGAAATGCAGAAATGCCTGTATTTCTATCTTTACAGATGAGAAAAATTTGGAGTCATTCCCTAATTTGAAATGTGGTACTCATGATGATTATTGATTTTAAATTTGATCAATGTTGATTTAATGTCTTGCTTCTTTTTTCCTATCTTCCTGGAAACAGATGTCAAAACAATGGAATAGGAAAAAATTCATTATTTTAACATACCATAAAATAGAACATAGTTATCTCATTCATAGCTTACATTGAAATAACAGTTGTGATGTAATTTCTAAAATCATGAAATGTCTTTTTGAAAAATGTTCTCTTCATTTGAAGAAAGTTTTTACTGAACATAAACTTGTCTTTTTGTAAAATATACACATTTTCAAACTGAAGAAAATTAATCACAAGGTTTAGTGCAAAATTTGCCAGGAGTGGATGCTGATCTAAGCCACATTGGGAACTTGGGACCTCCTGACCTTCCTGGGGAGGAGATAAAGTGATAGGGAGAAGAGAAAGTGACTAGAGAGGGTGGGAGGGGGAAGGGAGCTTGAACAAGGATATATACGGATAAAAATTATGACTTTATTCATAACAATAAATAAATAAATAAAAATATCCATCAAATAAAATTTTATTACACTTGCAAAAATAATTAATGAATTCAAATGGAGCAAAAATTATGAATGTATTGCATATAATCTAGGCTATCAAAACTCTCAAAATTAAAAAAAATGCTTTTTGCATATTATATAATTTTCATGTCTCAGTGTTCACCTTGTAATAAATATTAAGTTTATAAATATAAAAAGAGAGACTATAAAATGTAAAATTAAACAAATCTTTTCCTCCCAAAAATTTATTATATGAGCATATAAATCATAGATATTGTCAAAATAAAAGAGAATGATTTTATGCCTATTTTCACAAGCCAACTTATAGGGACCCTTCAAAAACTGTCATTATTAGAAAGTAAAATCCATCATTCTAGTTTCTTAGGATTTTCTTCTGATATTGGTATGTTTTCATATCATAAAGCATGTCATTTGTTTTAGGCTAAGAAGTGATAAACACTAATATATATTATCACAGCAATTATTTGTAAAGTTTTTAAATGTTTTCCACATATGCCTCAAAACCTTTTTTCTATTTGCTTAAATTTACTTCTACCTATATAACCACTACACTGTTGGAGACTGACCCAGGACTATTTAGAATTTCCTGCTTCTTGGATGAAACATCCTTGGTAAATTACTAGCTTTGCAAAAACAGGCTTCTTGGAGTCCTTCAAGATTAGGTGTCCTTGATTAGTTATAGAAGTGAGCTTCATGGAGTCTCCCATGATAAGGTGTTCTTTGCTAATCCGCAGGCCTTGCAAAAAATGAGATGTCCTTGGCCCATCATACAATGTACGTTTAGATAGGGCTTCAAACAGTAATCAGTCAGCTGCAGAATCATGGGACCAAGGAGATCCTGCCCACCCCTACTTCCTCTGACAATTTTTCACTCTCCTCTTTGGTTAACTCCCCTCTCTCTGCTTCCCCTCTCTGCCTGGAGCCTTGCACTTCCCTCTCTCTGCTCCCCCCTCCTCTTCTAAAGCACTGCTTAAAAAGCCTCAGCATTCACTCAATAAATGAAGCCTTGACGTGACTCAGACTGACTCTTGTTGTTCTTTATGCGCTTGGCTTCCTTTCTCTCTCCCTCCATTTGCTTCACAGGTGCCCCCCCCCCCCGAAACCCTCGAATAACTGGACCTGCTGGACAGGGACGCTACACTAAAAATATACTTTCTTCCCTCATAGGGTTATCTTACACATATTATAAAAGCTTAATGTTATTTATTTTATCATACTTCATAAATATTTTATAAAGTGTATCTTATATATCTATTCTGCTATTAGCATTTTTCTTAAATATACATTGTTTATAACTGTTTTTACAGTTCATTCATTTCTTTTATTGTGTATAATTATAATTGAGTCATAACTTTTAGATGCTCAATCATACTTCAATAGTTTTCAATTTTTGATCTTGGTGACTTCAAATAAATAAAAATTATAAAGAACATTCAAAACTCACTCATTGCTCAAATGAAACTCTCTTCATTGCCCAAAATGTCAATTTGCACTATCTGGCAAACACCCACTGGTCTTTTAATAACAACAGGAACATAGTGTTTAGTTTTACTTCTGAGTATATTTAATTTTCATCAGTGATTTCAAGATCAAGTCAAAAATATGAGTTAATGTTTCACTTATATTTTTATTCTTTTCATTTTCTTCACTTCTTCTCAAATCATTGCTTCTTCTTTTGTAATTACAATGATCATATATATATATATATATAAGCTTGGAAATATAATCTACTGATATCATTTAACATTGATTATTTACTTTGAACAAACCAACTTCACACATGTTATGTTTATCTTGGCCAGTAAGGACTAGCAGTTTGGTTAATCATTTATTAGGCAGCATAGTAAGTATCAAAGGTAAACAAAAAAAGTCATCTACAGGTCTTATCTAAGGTCCATTTGGAAAACTGGTTCTTTTCTATAAACTGCCTCTGGAAAACACACAATAGGAAAGTATTTCTTAACTGGCTGCTTTTCTGGTAGAAATGGAAAAATCTGGTGGAGTCGTCAATTAGGGATTCTAAAACAAAGTCAATATCTAGCTATCATGATAACACTCAAAAAGTTTTAAATTATCTGTTTTATTTTATATTTTCATGTATTTTGTTACAGAAAATATGTTAATTTTAATCTCTAGGCAATCAAATTGTGACTATCTATGGATTTTCTTAGTTATATACAGAGAACTATAACATTATTAGTTCAGAATAGACCACAGTCACGTTCTCCCATTAGGCTGATTGGAACTTACTTTAATCAAAAGGTTTTATTAAAAAAAATACTTTTCACGTAATAGGATTTTGTCAGGTACATTATCACATTATCAACAAAGTTGCTCAAAACAGGTATAAATTTTTATTTGGTATTTTAGTGTATGTGTGTTTGTGTGTGTGTGTGTATTTGTGTGTGTGTGAGAGAAAGAGAGAGAGAGAGAGAGAGAGAGAGAGAGAGAGAGAGAGAGAGAGAGAGAGAGGACACTAGGAGTCAACTAGGAGTCAGTGTTTATCTCCCACGATGTGGGTTCCAGAGCTTCAGCTCATGTCCTTAGACTTTACAGCAAGCATGTTTCCTATACAGTGGGCCATCCTGCTTTACTTTATTTGTAAATACGGAGAAAATGAGGTTTCATCTTAGTATATGTTAGGTAGTTGAAATAAAATGGCCCTCAAGGGGTGGTGGTGACAAAATTAGGAGCTGTGGTAGCCTTGTGTAAGTGGTTGTAGTCTTGCAAAATGTGTGTGGCTGTGAAGGCAGGCTTGGAGGTCCCATATATGCTCAAGCGAAGTAATACAATTAACTTCTGCTGCTTATAAGATGTATAACTCTCAGATATGCTCCAAACACCATGTCTGCCTGCAGACTGTCATGTTTCACCATGATAATGAACTGAAACTCTAAACTGCAAGCCACCCAATTAAATGTCTTTCTTTATAAGGGTTGCCCATGATCCATAAATACATTTTTTAAAAAGTAGTCAGTATTCTTAGTCATCATTAAAATGCAAATCAAAACAACTCTGAAATATCTTATTATCATGTCAGAATGGCAAAGATCAAAAACACTGATGACAGCTTATGCTGGAGGGTATATGTTTCAAAGAAAGCACTACTTCATTGTTTGTGGTAGTGTAAAGTTGTACAACTATTTTGGAAATCATTACTGTGTTTGCTTTGTTTTTTTTTTTTTTTTTTTTTTTTTTTTTTAGAAAACTGAAAATCAGTTTACCTCATGATCCATAAATACCACTCTTCAGGCATATATTCAAAGGATGAATATTTATATCACAAGGACATTTGTTCAAATATGTTTATAGCACCATTATTTGCAATAGCCAAGACCTGTAAACAAGCTAGATCCCTCTCAACTGAAGAATGGATTAAAAAAAATGAGATACATTTACACAATGGAGTACAATGCAGCAGTTAAAAAAAATGACATCTTGAAATTTGTAGACAAATGAATGGAACTAGAAAAAAAATCATCCTGAGTAAAGTAGCTGAGACCCAAAAAGACAAATATGAATCGTCATCCAGAAACTGATGGAGATAGATGCAGTGATCTATAGCTAAGCACTTTGCCCAGCTCCCTATCTAGTTGAAGAAAGGAAAGAGAGATAATTCTAGGCAAGGGGTCAAGATTATGATGGTTAAACACACAAAGACAGCTGACTCAAGCTGATGGTTGTTCACTGACTCTTGAGTAACAGCGGGGGAACCTGCATGGGACCTAACTAGGACTTTTAAATGTGGATGATAGTTGTGTGACTTGAGCAGTTGATGGGAAGTCTGACAGTAGAACCATAATTTATCCCTAGTACATGCACTGGCTTTTTGGAACTCATTCCATATAGAGGGATACCTTAATCAACCTTGATACAGGGGGAGGGGCTTGGTCCTGCCTCAAACTGATAGCCCAGACTGTATTATCCCAGACTTTAAGAAGTGGATTGTGGGGTGGGTTGAGGGAAAACTAGGGGATGGAGTGGAAAGAGGGGAAGGACAAAGGAAGATTGATTGGTATGTAAAATAATTGTAAATAAAAATGTCAAAATAGTTCTCATGGTCATGGTGTTTCTTCACATCATTAGAAACTACTGTGGGATATTTGATTACATTGTGACATTCTAAAACAATTTATAAAATTAACTTTGAATCAGGGAAAAAGTAGTCATAGAGATTTTGGAGGGTCCAATATTTAATTTAGAGGCAAGGAGGAAAGGCAGAAGAGTTTGGAGACGTTTGCAGCTTTTTAGATCTGAAAAATATGTGGAGAGAAGGTCATCTGAATGTTCCTTCACTGCTTTGTGGGTCTATCAAGATTTTATGAGTTTTTATTACTAATAGAACAATTAAGATAGTTTCAAGAGACCCTAAAATAGTAGATTTTTCAAAGAAAGTAATAAAGAGTTTATATTTACCTAACATGTATGCATTTACTCTACATTTTTGTTCATTTTATGGTATTAGTTCTTTCAAAATTAATTAACTGTTTAATAGTAGTAGACCTGATAATTCAGAATTTCTTTAATTTTCAAAGATTTTTCAGATTGACTCAAAGTATTTCTGAATTCAACAACATTTTTTAAAAATAACATCTTTCATATGGTTATTCTAATTTATTTCCACCCAAATTTATAGAATGCATGTCAAAATTACTTTAGTAATCATACTATCAGATATAATAAACACTCTTAACTCTAACAAAATTAACTTAACAAGGGCAGGAAGCTGTTTCATAATGTGCATTTCAATAACAAATGTGATAACTATTCTACCAAGTCAAGCAAATCATATTTCTGGTGGTAGTATTATTATTCCAATTATTCACTAATTTCTCATTATTTTCTTGGAGAAATTTTGAATCCATAGAGGGGAACATTACCTCAGTAACTTTGAATAGAGACAGAATTATTTTCTTCTTTTTTTGTAATAAAAACAATCTCATAGCATTTATTGTCACCTGATAATAGCATAAAGGCAACTAAAACAATATGAATAATTGTTTCAGACTGTGCTCCCCACAGAAGACACCTTTAAAAAAACTGTACTTCTCTTCAACTTCTTGAGTGCTTGACAGTCTCTAGGTGGAAACACTTTGGAGCAGAGCAATGTTGTCTCCTTTTAGCATGATTTGGCCCAGTTGTTTCTTCAACTTTGTTTTAGAGTGAATCTCTTCTGCATCATCTAACACGAGGTTCATGTACTCATCAAAGCCAATAATAACACCCTCTATCCCCATATTCACTCATACATCCAGACATGAATCTGAGACCTATTTTGCAAGTATTTGAAGATGAGGTTGATAGGCTGCATCATCTCATACTTCTGTGCCTTCTAGCCCTGGCTGCAGTATGTCACTGAGGAAGTCACAAAGACCACAAAAGCAGAATTATTTTTAATTGCTCTGAAAACCACTCTTTTCATCAAACAAGATCAGAGAGTGGGCTGTTCCTGAATATATGTTTTAATATAGTTAGCAATCCACTTCTAATTGATGTTAAAACAGGAAAGGGAGGAGGAGGAACTTAGAAACTAAATAAGGAATCAGGATTGAAGAGCTGGGGAAAGCTACTGCAGGCAGTTTTGGTACATGAAGGAATAGGTACAGGTCAAAAATAACAAAAAGCATCTAACGCTGAATGAAAAACAAAAACTGGTTTCAAGTTGTCCCATCCAAGGAGAGGATTACAGTGGTCTATCATCTGTGATGTAAAACTCCTGTGGCCAGTGACCAATTAGGAAGTTCCCTGAGCCTTGGTGTGGTCCTGGGTAGATTTGTTGTGCTTTATATGTTCAGACTCCAACACAGCCCCATCAAGCAAAGTAGGCATTCATAGTACATTGTATTGTAGATAAAACATATCTGATGAAGTAGGGAAAATTTGGCTATGGCCACATGTAGGGAGCTGCATACAGCCACACCTTAAGATGGCGTTGGCCTTGAGTGCTCTCCCTGGTAAACAACTCCATATTTGGCTAAGGCCAAGGATCTGGCTTGCTTCCGCGTATCTGAGCCTATCGGTGATGCCCACGTGGCTATCTTGGATTGGAAGCCCTGAGGGTATTTAGCTAAGAGTGGGCTTCCCCCCAGTGTCGTTCGTCGTTCGTGAGAGACTGGTTGTTTGTCTGAGTGAGTGAGTGAGTGAGTGAGTGAATGAGAGAGAGAATGAGCTAGTGAGTGAAAGATAAGAAGATATCTGAAAGGCCCGAATAAAGTGCAGAGAGAAGGATCCGGTGTTGCGTGTTCCTTGCGGGACGAGGTGGCGCGCGACAGCCACGGACCTCTGGCAGAATAAAACAATCTCAGGCAGAGCGCTCAGAACTCATAGATTGTAAACAGCAGACGGCCAGTCCTGAGGGCAAATATTTCTTTGGAATGAGCCTTCACTTTCTGAACTAGTATTTTTCTGACTGGTCCCTGGCCCTTGGATTCTTCTTTCATAAAAAATTATTTCTGTCTTACTTTAATTTGGTATTTATGTAAGACATAACAATTTTAACAGCATAAATGTGCTTAATTGGAATTTTAAGGTAAAGACAGAATTAAAGACACAAACAACCCTCTCTAAATTCATTTGCATGCTAGTTTGTATTCTTTACTAATTTAGTATCTATTGAGACACAAAATCTAGGATCATCATACTTGGTGATATATTTGGAAAAATATTTTAGTGTAAAATTTTTGTAATGTTTATCTTACTCCTGGTCTTTATCAGGGTAATTAGTTTCTATAAGCAATATTTCACAAAGTAGTTTTATTTAGTATTTAGATATTATTTCAGCATCAGCATTCTTATTATTTAACTATATAAGATATTTCAGTTACATTGTGAGAGTCAAATAAGTGAGTTTTATTGCAAAATGTATCTGTTAGAATCAGTTGTATTTTCTGTGCACTATCACAGAACTTGTGCTAGTTTGCATATCATATTTTTGAGAAACTTACATTGTTTTTTTATTTTTTTGTTTTTTATTTTTTTATTTTTTGTAATTCTCTCTTTTTTTTCTTCAAAGTTTTGCCTGTTTATTATTATAATGAACAAAGAAATCACACTTTCTATCCCTGTATATCCTTATGCAAGTTCCCACATTGTTATCTATTATGTATATGTACATATGTCTCTGTAATTATATCTACCCATGACATCAGTTGTTTGTGTAGGACAGAAAATGAAATCAGTTACCCTGGAGCTGGAGTTCCAGGCAGTTCTAGGCTAACTAATATAGGTGCTAGAAGTTAAATGTATGTCTTCTAGAAAAGCAATATGAACTCTTTACTGTCAAGAAATGTCTCCAGGTCCAGTATGTAGTTTTAAGTGTAGTTGTCATTTTAGTAGATTATGATTTAGATATTTCTCTGTTCTAGATTTACTGGAGACAAGGCTAATGTTATATGCTGAAAAAAAAATGTCCCTAATGGGTATGGTGCTATTAGAAATTATGGTCTTGATGGAGGAAGCATATTACTTTGGGGATGGGCTTTGAGGTCTCCTTGTTTAAAGTTATTCTCAGTAGAACAATTTATTTCCTATTTCTTTTTGATCAAGATATGCAGTTCTCAAGCATTATGTCTGCTTGTACATGGCCATACTCCCTACCTAGATCCTTTCACCATGATGATTATAATGGCCTAAAACTGTGAAACTCTTAGCTACTACCTCAATTAAATATTATCCTTTGTAAGAGTTTCCTTGATCGTGGTGTCTCTTTACAGAAATAAAAACTCTAACTAAGATAGTCAGTCACTCTCTCACGGCCAAGTTCTCTCATTGCTTCCCATTCGGTCCTGCTATTGGGCAGAACTTATTCTTCTTCCAAGTGTACTGTACCCTGACTTGTACTACACTATATCTAAAGGCATGCATACTCTGTATTACAGTTCAGATTACAATGTATTCTAATATGTTCCTTAGACAATGTCAGTCATACAATGTCAATGTAAATCATGTTTCCAAAGAACTTCTGGGATGAGGAAATCGAACCTAGAGAGGATTTGCCAGGCTGAGCTGACCCACATTGGGACTTCTTGCCCTTATTGAGAAGGGGAACAGGGGATGGGGTGTGGGGAGGCTAAAGGCAGACTGAGAGGGATTGGGAGAAGGGAAGGATGGAGGAATAGAGGAATACTTGGGAAAAAAAAACATTTTTTAAAATTAATAGTCAAAAAATAAAATTTAAAAAAATCAAAGAAGAACTTCTACATGTTTAGGCATACTAACAATTTCCACAAATATTTTCTTCAGTCATTGGCAGAAAAGGAAGATAGCCATTGTTGCATGACTTTTTGAGGTCTATTGGTGTTATCATGGTCAAAATTTTTATCATTGACAAAGACTGACCCTTTAGAAGTTATTTGCAGTGAATACCAGCAGGGAAATGGAAAATAGTTTTCACCAATAGAGGGAAACTGGGTTTATCAATTGCTTTTGAAAGCAGACCCCATGTGATTTGTTTGTGTATTATGTGTGCTTGCTTTTTATTTTATATTTCTCCGTTTTCTTATTGGAATTTTGTTTGATTTTGTTATTTTTATTTTTTGTATATTTACGTTTTTTCAAATAAAGAAAGAACATAAAGTTTAAACATGGAGACATGGGGATGTTATGGGAGAGTTGGAAAGTGCCCAAAATGCATGATAATTTAAAACAGAAAGCTAAGAAAAGTAAACCTTTGTCAAAATTGCTATTTCTTTCAACAAATGTAAAATCTGCATTGTTAGCTTTACTGACTTCCATAATTTTTCCTTGCCAGATTCCCAGCTCTTGCTTTCTTTTAAAAAAACAATATATTCATATCTACTAATTATGTTGAAGGAATCTTTCGATCCTCTACATGCCATTTTTTTATTAAAATAAATCCATCTTTTCTCTCATTAGCTTGTTTGGTTTTTATAACCTCTAGTTTTTTTGAAGTTTTTTCTTTTCGTCTTTGTGTTCTGAGATGATGTTTAATTTACTGCCCACCTTTGAATACTAGTGGTTTCCACATAGTTAAAATATATATTTTTATCCAAAAGAATTTTGTGTTTTCTATACTAGAAATATGAGTTCTCTTCACATATAAGTTAAGCATGCTGTTTGTTTTATAGCCTTCATCTCAATGTGTACATTTTATTCTATGTGTCACTAGCTGAATGCCTGAGGCTGTTTTAGCAACATTATAAGGATAATAGTTTATTATTTGGACTCACAACTGGAACCATATTGGCTAGCATAATAAGGGAATTTAAACACAATACACAGATTCCCTTACTGGGAACTCATATAAAGAAAAGACACATCATAGGGCAAGATAGGAATCATAAAACCAGGAAATCCAGACTCTATTACATAAAATTACCTTAGTCGTGCAAAAAAAAATGTGTATCCTTTATAAAGGTGTGTTCTCCATGGCATAATCTTGCTTTGGGGCAAAAAAGTAGACAGAAAGTCTATTCAGGAATGTGTAAACTGTTCTGGGCATAGGCTAGGCAGGTGTGGCTATTCTATGATGTTTTTTGTATTATCATGCTCTTCCTTCAAGTGGGGCCACCAACCATATCATAGACATTCTCTGTTTAGTACTAGGCCATTGCACACTAGTAGCTGTTGCTAGCAGAGGCAGTGTTCTTCTATGACTTCAGAAAGCCAAACCTTTTACTACCAGTCTGTGGCAAATGTAATGTTTTTATTTTATTTCATTTGTTCTCTAATGAAGAGTACCTTCTAAATTTCTCAACTAGTCTAAATTCCTCAACAGATTTTTCATAACATCACCTCCCTATAACAAATATTGTATGGTTAAAATAGTATCTAATTTAGTGTTTTTATTTTGTAATCTTAATATGTTAAATTCTATAAAATGTTAATCAACACTTTAAATAATAATATATATTTGATGTATTGTTAAGAAAATTGTACAAATGGCTAAGAGAATAGTTTTTAAATGAATAGTGAGTAATAAAATATTTTGGTGATATAAAAATTACAAAATAAAACACTATATACCATTTTGTCAATTATATGAGAAATTGTTAATTGTATCAGATAAGAACTGTTAACATGCTTGGAACACTTTAATATAATTGGTAATATGAATGTTTTCTCCACTGGCTTAAGATTAGATAAGACAATAAGCAAAATAGTAAGTTATGATTTGATTCATTGCATTTCTTAATTCTGTAATATTTATATATTTTATATAAACTACTTTAAGCACTGACTATAAGATCATTGCATCTTGGATTTGTATGATAAATGACTGTCATATTTCTGTTCTGCCAATGTAATTTGCCAAACTAACTTCAGGGACAAGGAAACAAAAGAGTAGAAATTATGACCTGATGATTTTGGGGTATTTATCTTTGTTTTAGTATAATTTAAATATGTTCTGTTTGGTTGTGGTATACTTTTTGTTGCTTTTTTTTTCAATAAGACTCCTTTATAAAATACCTTATAAATTTCTCCAAATCTAATTATCATCTTTTTAAAAAATAGATTCCTTTCAGAAAAACCCTGCCTCTATACTTTTAGTTTTTATTCTCTTTTACTTTGTTCCCTGACTGGGACAGACATTTGTCTATATCCCTTTAATGGTTTCTGTTGTGCCATTTTTCCCTAACAACCTATTATCTTGAATTCCCTATGGTCTCATTAGTGTGTTTCCTTATTAAAATATGTCCTTAATCTACTCTTTGCAGACTCAGTTTTATGTGAACCTTTAAAATGGGGTAAACTTGACATTTTACTCACAGGACAAAAAAGATTTTTCATTATATACTCTTTTGTTCTTTGTACTTTTTAATGATATAAAATTCAATATTTAAAAATATAGTATTTTGAGATAAAAATGTGTTTCACTGTATAAATAGCAATAGGTTTAATTGCATTTTTATTTGTGTATTGCACATATTTGTGTGTAGAAATATTCTATTATTTATTACATACATTAAACTTGGTTTTTCTTCCTCTTTCACTAGCCACTCCTATTACTTTACATACACACCAACTTACCTCTTTTCTTCCAACAGTAGCCCGGGGTCTCTACTTCAAGTCCCATATTCTATGACTCCCGTCTGCTTTCATGATACTTTTTTTTTCTTTTATGGTGTGCTATATCTCCATGCTTTACATACTTTTGTGTGACTCATTTGGTGACTTACTATAAAGAATGGCTCTCAAGTTTAGTGATACCTAGTGCATGAACGTGTTGAGAAGTTCAAATTCAATAGCACATTTCAAGTTGTCCTTAAGCAGAAATGACTGCACAGCGGGGATGTGTGGATCAATTTGGAGAGAACACTCTGAGCAGAGGTCCACAGCAAATAAACATTGTTCTTGCCAGAGCTGAGCCATCTTTCAGTGTTCTTTAATATTTGTGAAAACTTCGAAGGGCTTTGTTGTACTTTGAGCTTCATAAGAAACAGTTGCAGTAAAGTTGGTATGTTGTAGTCAGATTCTGAATATGTTAATAATTTAATCAATTCATATTACAAAACTGATATCAGAGTGTGAATGAAATACAAATATTATCTATGTGAGGAAGACTGGAAATACGGGAGCATCCTTCATTGAGGTGAGAAAGCTAAGGAAAGAAACAGGTTTGGGGAAAAATATTTTAAGTGGTATTGAGTCTATTATATTACCCACACATATTGACTATCCAGGAGAATGTGCTGCATGTGTGACCTCATAAATATACAAATCTAAAATTCATACAAGACATAGATCTACTTATAACTATAGATTTATTTCTTGCGACATAGGCTTTCTTTTCATTTTTATTTTTGAAAAAAAAAATGAGGTACTGTTGTAATTTAAAGTATTTACAGAAAACATTCTTCTCAAATGCCAAAAAATTGATGATTTCAAACAGCAGCATTAAGTCCCTGTGAGGGTATCCAGAGTCTTTTTAAAAAGAATTTTTTATGAATAAAGTAATATTATTTATCCATGTATATCCTTGCTCAAGCTATGTACTCAAGACACACAGCTGGTAGGTTCTGGATTACCCTGGCTCACATTATCACAGAGGATATACAAAATAAGGTACTTGCTCAAAGTTTTATCCACCTTCATTTCCTAGACAGAAGCCCCTCTTTTGTTATGACTAACTTGGAAACTGAGCCCCTTAAGAAGTGGTTTAGATTTAGTGAGGGCACAAGAATGGGGCCTTGTCAGAAGGAAAAGCTTTCTATATAATTTTATATCATGATGATTTTATATTATGCACCCCATGAACATCAGTTATTAGTCCTCTCAGATCACTCTTGTGATCTCCCCGTTTATAAAATCGACCATTAATGCTGCTCATTTACTTACTGAAGCATAATTAAACTCCCTGTGGCCAGACCCTTAAAGAAAACAAGTCTTTCCTCACTCACACCCCTGCCAGAGGCTATCAGCTTCAATTAGCTTTGGTGTTATAGGGCTGTTTATGTATTTAATCTGTTCTTGATTTAATTTTTGTAATTTGTACTTGTCCAGAAAGGTGTTCATTTCTTCTAGGTTTTTCATTTTTGTGGAGTATAGATTTTCAAAGTATAAGATGATAATTATTTGGATTTCCTGGGTGGCCTGTTGATATGTTCCCTTGTTTATTTCTGATTTTGTTAATTCGGATACTCTCCACTTTTTGATACTCTCCACTTTGCATAAGTGTTTATCTATGTTGTTGAGTTTCTCAAAGGACAAGTTCTTTGATTCATTAATTCTTTGTATTGTTATTTTTGTTTCAATTGTATTGCTTTCCGTTCTATTTTTTATTATTTCTTGCCATCTACTCCAAGGTGAGTTTGCTTCTAATTGTTCTAGGACTTTCAGCTGTGCTTATAGTTTTCTTGTGTGGGAATTCTACAGTCTTTTCATGTAGGAATTTAGTACTATGAATTTTCCTCTTAAGACTGCTTTCATTGAATGCCGTAAGTTTGGGTACGTCGTGGATTCATTTTTGTAAAGTTCTAGAAAGTCATTGATTTGTTTTTCTTCCAATTACAAATTGTTGAAAGGCTGAAAAAGTGCTGGACATCTTTAGCTATCAGAGAAATGCAAATCAAAGCAACTTTGAGATACCACTTACATATGTCAGATTGGCTAACATAAAAGGTAAAAGATACAGATGATAGCCTATGCTGGAGAGGGTGCAGAGCAAGGGGAACACTCCTCCATTGTTGGTAGAAGTGTAAGCTTGTTCAGCCACTCTGGAATGCAGTATGACAGTTTCTCAGAAAACTGGGAATGAATCTTCCCAAGGATCCTGCAATACCACTAGTGGGCATATACCCTAAAGATGCACATTTGCTCTCCAAATGATGTAGCTCGATTCTGTTCATAGCAGCAGTAGTCCTAATAGTAAGAACCTGGAAACAACCTAGATGCCCATCAACTGAAGAATGGATTAAGAAACTGTGGTACATCTACACAATGTAGTACCACTTAGCAGTAAGAAAAAATGATTTATTTCTTAATTTCTTCCTTGACCCAGTGGTGGTTCAGTTGAGTGATGTTTAGTTTACATGAGTTTGTAGGCTTTCTATCATTCTTGATGTTGTTGAACTCTAAACTTCTACCATGGTGATCTGATATGGTACAAGGAGTTATACCCAATTTTTTGTACCTGTTGATATTTGCTTTATGACCTAGAATGTGTTCAATTTTAGGGAAAGTTCCATGGGGTACTGAAAAATATGTATATTCCTTTTTTGGAGGGGTTTCAGCATATATTTACTAATTTTGGGGGTCATAACTTTGTTAGATCCATTATTTCTCTGTTGAGTTTCTGTCTGGTTGACCTATCCAAGAGTGAAATTGGAGAATTGAAGTCTCCCACTATTAGTGTGTCAGCTTTGATATGAGGTTTATGCTATAAGAGTGTTTCTTTTACATATGTAGGTGCCCTTGTGCTAGGGGCATAAATATTCAGGAATGAAATTTTGTCTTGGTGGACTTTTCCTGAGATGAATAAGTAGTGTCAAACCTAGTATATTTTTATTGATTTTAGTTTAAAGTCTATTTTGTTAGATTTTAGAATGGATACACCATTTGATTGGAAAGTCTTTTCCCAACCCTTTAAGTGTCTGTGTTTAAAGTTGAGGTATGTTTCTTCTATGTAGCAGAAGGATGGTTTCTATTTTTGTATCCATCTTGCTAGGTTGTGTCTTTTCATAGGTGAATTGAGTTCATTTGTATTAAGGAATACTAATGACCAATGAGTGATATTTCTCTTTCTTCCATTCCAATTATTCCCAGATTGGCCTGTTCATGGTGTTCCAAATTTCTAGGACATTTTGTGTTATGAATTTTTTGGTTTAAATGTTTTTTTTAACTGATGTATCTATTACCACTATTGACTCTTCCACCCCAGAGTTTTTCTCTTTCAGCTCTTTGATTCTGTTGCTTATGATTGAATCTGTGATTCCAGGTCTTTTTTCATATTTTTTATTTCTAGCTTTGTCTCATTTTTTGCCTTCTTTATTGCTTCTATTTCAATTTTTATTTCCTGGTAAATTTCTTTCATGTGTTTGTTTTCTTTTTCTTGGTTTTCTTTATTTTTTTCTTTTTAGGGATTGTTTGTTCTTTTTGTTATCTATTTGTATTTTCATCTTATTTTAAGTGAGTTTTTTGTATATTCTATTTTATTAGTTTCATAAAGCTGTTTTACTTCTGTTTCCTCTTCATTTTTATGTTCAGGTCTTCAAGCTTTAGAACCACTTACTTCTTCTGGTGGGGTCTTGTTGACCTTTCTATTGTATGTATTCTTGCACTGTAGTCTGCCCATTGTTTTCTCAATTCACTCTTGATTAGTTCTTGGTTGGCTCTTAGTGGGTTGTTGGTCTGAAGGCTCTTAACCAACTATGTGTGCAGCAGGTCAACTGCTCTGTGAGGTCACAGATGGTAGTTATCACCTCTTGACTTCTCAACTCTCAGCTGTGTGCCCAGATACTCGACCGCACCCTCAATGCTATCAGACCAGTGGTGTTCTGAGAAGACTGTGTTCTACACTGAAACTGAGTGCCTGTCTCAGTGCCTGGGTTCAGGTTGGCATAAGCATTTCATTTTCATGCTATTATTTCCAGGCCAAGTACTCTAGGAGAGTGAAATATTTTTTTAACATATGTCCTTATCATGTGCTTGCTGGGTGATCAATATTTTTAAAACTTGTTAATTCAGACAAATGTACATGTATTATTCAGGAGTTGGTCACAGAAATTTTACTGTTTCAAAAAAAATACAATTTATTGTGCTCCTATATTATAGAACTTGCAGTCCTCAAGTGATACAAAGTATCATAGCTGATGTAGCTTGTAAGAGGCTGTTGGATTGTCCAGGTGCTAGAGACTCAGTCACCCAAAGATAAGCAAATCAGAATGATTTTGAAGTTTTTAAAGAGAATTATAATTTGAATAATAGTCTTATCTTTATTTTAGATGTCAAAAAACCTAAATCTATGTTCTCTAGTTCCAAAAATAAGTGTTTTTCTTTCTGAAACAGAAATAAGTAGAAGTCTACATGAGTCTGTAAGTATATTAAATCTATATATTAGGTCTTAATTTCTTTAGATCTATAGCCTGTTTATTCTTCTAAGAATCTAATGAACCTTTAATCAATTAAACATCTCTAAAATTATGAATTAAAGTTTTATCTCTGTTGGAAATTACTTAGGAATTGTTTTAAATGCTTTAAGAATCTTATCACCCTGCTGGTTTACCCTTCAAGGCTATTTATAGCTGCATGCTTTAAAAATTAACTAAGAAACCCCTGAAAGATTTTCCATTTCTTAACAAGTCTCCAGGGACAGTACAGCATTATATAGTAGACATTAAATTCATTAGTATGCACATTAAAGAATTTCATAGAGGATCATGTTTTCACATCTTACATTGTATAAGTTCAGATGAAACAAACCTCCAAATAAGCACATGAACAGTTCACTATGTATGTATTTGAGTTATGTATTGCTGAGCAACAAAACACTTGAAAAACTCAGTGGGTTGGATGAGTAATGAGGTAATTGGTTGTTTGTCATGATACTGTCTGTGGTTTATGAAGAAGCTTAAGATGAGTAATTTGTGCATATTATCCAGCAGAGGCAAATTCAGCCAAGGGAAAGGGCCTCAGGAAAAGATAAAAAAAAAACAAGACCACCTATCCCTTCAGGGGTCCTTTTTGCCTGGTAGTTCCTACTAAAAATTAAATAAAACATTTTTCCTTTTAAACAATGGTATAGACTTTCAGAGTTTGCTTGGCAAATTGGTAAGCCTCTGTGAATGTTTATACAAACTTCTGCTTTCACTGTGTTAATGTCTCATTAGCAAACACATCTCTTGATCACATTCAAGATCAGTGTAATATGGAAGTTATGTCTATGTAGAGGTGTTGTTTATAGTGAACTGCTAATGACAATGAATGGTTTCTCTTTGTACGTATGTAAACACACAGATATGTGTGCATATACATATATATGCAAATATATATATATACATACATATACATTTTGAGTTCTGAAACAAATAACAGTCCACTTAATTTGATAAGTAATCTTAACTCATATAACTTTAAATTTCTTCATATCTATATTCTGTATTTTGTTTGTGTGTACATATGTATACACATGTCTATGAATATATGTGTATACATATGTTTCCTAAATATGTAATGTGATTGGGTTACAAGTCACTTAATATACCATAATGGCCTAAAAATCACAGGGATTTCATGGTCTCTCCCACTGGAGTGCTAGTATTAAAATTGTGTGCCACCTAGTCCAGTTATAAATACTTTTATTTCTTTATATCAACTATATCCACACAAGCAACATTTTTTCTAAGTAAAGACTTTTGTCATATGTAAATAGACTTATGCTGATTGATATATTTAAATAAGCTACTTACATAGTAAAGTGCCATTATTTTATGGTAATTAAAACAGCAGGCTAATAATAAAGGTTTCTTAGCTGATAAATGGAAACTAGCACAAGCAAACAGCTGTGTAATAGATGCAAAATCACTCATTTTATTCTCACATTGAATAGATTTGTTGTAATGAATTTGTATTTAACTTACAATTGTTACTTATTTAGCAGAAATTTTTACCAAAATTTACATTTTCAATATACATTTTCATCATGCTACAAAATAAAATAAATAAGTTTATATATTATTATTGATTAAACCAAAAATCAATACTTAGTTTTCTATGTATATATATTAATTGTGAAGCATCATACTCTAAATTTTGTCATATATTTATAATTTAAACGTTTATATTTAATTTATAATTGTGTATATGTGTCTGTGTATGTGTGTTTTACTATGTTTTCAGTTCTAGCACATGCATAATTTGTTGCAGATGTTGAGATCAGAGGACAAATTTTGAAAGTCAGTTTTCTTTTTCTTTTTCTTTTCTTTTTTTTAGGAAAGAGGGCTTTATCTGAGTTTGCAATCCCAGGTTGTATTCTATTGTTACAGGCATTTGTAACAGTTGATCATCCCACATTCATGGTCAATAGCGGAGAGAGGCTAATGTACGTGTATTCACTCGCTTGCGAAGAAAGTCAGTTTTCTAGTTCTTGTGTGGGTCTCAGAGACTGAATTCATACTGTTAGGCTTATTTGAAAAGTACGTTTATTCCACAGAGTCATTTGCTGCACCAAATTTTGAAAATGTTTTTTATTTGTTCTTTTCAGTATATGTGTGTTTGCTTGAGTACATGAATGCTAACCATGTCCTGGACACTCAAGAAGGCCAAAGAAGAGAGAAGGAAAGCCTGGACCTAAAGACTATCTGGAGTCTCCTCATGTAAGTTCTGGGAACTGACCCTAGCTCTTCTTGAAGAGCAACAGGTGCCCTTAACCACTAAACTACCAATTAACTTCCTAATTTTCATATTTTAAATACTCATCATATATTTAGGTTGAAATATAAATTCAGATATGTAATTTGGTGTATTTCTTTAGGTTGGCAGAGAAGATTCATTTAGATTAGTCTATCTGCATGTGAACATATCAAGTAAGTAAAAGAATATTTGGATGTTGAATAATTTTGTTCTTTTATAGAACAAAAGAGCAATCAGAGAGAGAAGACTATGCCCCACCTCTATTTGTTTTAGTAGAATGAAGTGCTTATGGCGATGGTGGAATATTTAACTTGCACTTTCAGGTCAGCCATAATAGAAATTCGTAAGAAAAACCTCAAGGATTAAAAACATGTTATTTAATTTAATTAAATTCTATAGCAATAAAAGATTTCTTCATAAACCATTAAATAAATACATTGTAATTGAAAATCATACACCCAGTAAACCATTTTTTAAAGAATATTACAAGACAGAAACTTACTAAACTATATTATATATATGTACATATAATATATAAATTTGTATATGTAACATGCATTGTATATGTAATATATATTTGTATAAATGTAGATACTAATTATTTATTGTATCTCTAATAATTTTGCATTAATTCTAAAACAAACATTTACTGGGGATGGAAAATATGAATGCTTAACACCAAAACTTATGTGACTGACCATACCCATCATGTATTCAAATCAGAACACAGAAATTAAGTGCTAAATGTGTCATTGGTGTTTATATTTAAGAAAATTATAAAATGTAAAACTGGTGGTGCTGATTAAGTTGATCTTAAGTGTATGATATTTCTGGCTCAAATATTTGATAGGGTGATAACTCATAATGCTTTAACAGGGTCACGGCTTCTGAAAATAATGGATTGATTCAAAGCACTTAATTTCATTTAATAAAAATAAGAAAATGATTATTTAAACATTATAACAATTCAAAGACTTATTTTTTATACTTACTAAGCATATCTTATATTAAAACATATATATACATATATATAGTTTTAAAGAAGCAAAGCCATTTCCATTTTAAAAATTCTTTTCTGGAAAATGGTATCCTCATTTGCATAAGGGTGCTGTGTAAGTTATTGGCAATGAAGGAAATAACATATACAGATATTTCTCATGAAAGATTGGTTGGTGACCTGTTAAAGACAAAAGTGCACATAACAGACCAAACCTACCGAGTGTCACAAAGTTTTTACAGTCTAATTTAAACATGCTCAGAACACTTTCATTTACTAGAGTTGAGGCAAATTATCCCAAGGAAAGTCTCCTTTACAACAGTCTTAATTATCTCATGTACACACAGATTATCCTTTGTTAGACATAATGGCAATAACATAAAAAATTCCAAAAACTATTAGCAACATAGTTTATTGCAAGAATGTACCAGTTATTTACTCCTGGAATCACATGACTGCTTGGAATCTGTGCTATCGAAACGGGCTGAGATGTTGATGGTACTATAATGCATAACTACAAAATGGGACATGATCAAAGTCTGAATCCACAAAATGTGTATCATTTTTACAAAATGTTATGGTATAAAATTGTAAATGTTCATGTTTTAAATAATAAGAGAAATAATTTGTATGAATGTCAGTGTGTTCATGTATACTGCATGTTTTTGTGTGTTATGAGTGAGTTTGTATATGTTGAGTGTGTGTGCATGTGTGCGTGTGTGTGTGTGTGTGTGTGTGTGTGTGTTGTGCATGTGTGCGTATGTGTGTGTGTGTGTGTGTGTTTGTGTACAGATGCACCAGAATTTGCAGGTATATAAGGAGGCTAAATGTTAAAGTCAGAATATGCTTCTCAGTGACTTCTCTAAAAGTAGTTCATGAGATGGATAGCCCGTATCTGCTGTAAAGGTTAACCAGCAAGCCCTGAAGATCTGCCTCCATAATTCTTATGTGAAGCTACATCAATCTTTTACATGATGCTAAGAATTCAGATTCCATTGTTCATGTTTGTATAGCATGTTTTTTACCCATCTCCTGAGTCAGAAACATATTTAATTAAGAGAGATAAACTAGTCACAATGCATATACATGGATGCAAGTTCATGTTTATAATATGACAAACTCAGGAGAATGAGAAGTCTCTTATCTAATGGAAACATGATGGGTACTGTACTGTGATGGAGGCATAGAAAACAGCTGTTCATCTCTTTTTAAGATCAATTATTAAGAACAGTTGAATTATAGGAACATAAAGTCCACAAAAAGTTATTTTTCTGCAGAAATAAAATATCACACAAAATGTTCTCTGGTTTTATCTAGCAGGGTTTGTTTTGGCCAGCGTAATTTTAGATTCTTCATGGGATAAGTCATATAATTGCTTGCCTCTAAAATTTTAGTAATCTGTGTTTCAACTGAATTTAAAAATTATATCTCAATTGAGAGGAAGAGACTTATGCTCTGACGTGTTGTCCTTTTTGGTGATATGTTCATAAGTGATATAGCAGAGTCAAGTGGTAGTTTTATTATTGTTTTAATTTTTTGAGAAACCTCCATTAGATGTCAATAATTGCAATACTACTTTGCATTTCCACCAACAGTGAATAATTTCCTTTATTCATCCTTTCCAAAATTGGTTTTCAGACATTCGATGATATCTATTCTGACCTGGGTAAAGTACTGTCTCACAAGAATTTTAATCTGAATTCCCCATATTGGCTAAGTGTGAAATTTGTCTATATGTTTTTTGTCTGTATGCAGCCCTTTACAAAAACACATGAAATTGTCAGTGATGTTATTTCAGTGCATTGTGAAAGATGTTCTGTTCCTTCCCTCATTTTTTTTACTACCTAAGCACCTGAACTTTTATGCTGTGTTTTTTAAAAATTCAAAAGTTTATCAATCTTACTGAAAGACAACCATATAATAAAAGCCAAGATTCCCAGATACCTATCCCTTCCTCTTTTATAAAAGACACATGTATAAACTTAAGATTATGGGAGTTACCAATTAATATTTGATTGGACTTAAAGCCCACTATATAAGTTGAGACACATTCCCAAAGATGCTTCAGTTTCCAACAACTTGAGATTAAATAAGTCAGTGACCCAGAGGAAAATCAAGTATTGTAGCAATAAGATGACCTCTAATGACATTCTGATATATTCATAGATCAGTGCTTTGCTTAATCATCATCAGAGAAATTTCCCCCTGCTGTAGATAGAAAAACAATTATGGAGATCCACAGCCAATGTTTAGAGAGTGGGAGACCTTGGAAAACTCAGCCTTAAACAGGAGGTCACCACCATATCATTCCACTCAGAGCCCAGCTAACTCTGTGGAAGAGAAGATGAAAAAGTGTGAGAGTAGGAAGAGATGGAGGACATCAAGGAATCAAGGAATTATAGGTAGCATATGTGTGGCACACATGGAGACTCAGAGACTACAGCACCATGCAACAGGACTTGGACAAGTCTGTAACAGATGAGGTGTTATAACTAAAATAAATGGACATAAGTACCTGGAAGTGATCTCCAATTGACAGACACTTACAAATAAAAAATTAGTTTTCTCCAGAAGATTCTCACTGAATATACAAACCACTCTTAAAGGCAGGCCAAATTATAAGGAGTAGTAAATGGACAACCAAAAATGAACTCAACAGCATCGTTATAGATTCTTTTTCTCATTACATATTGTCAGAGCACTTTTTAAAACCTTATTAGAAGACAGGCCCTAGGCTATAGATGGGAGGGGCCTTGCTCAGGGACTCCTAAAAGAAGGGAACTTCCCACAGCTGGGACCCACCTCCAGGGCAAACTACATCATCTGAGACAAACTGACCTTCTGAAAATCTGACCCATGTCTAGAATGCAATCAGAGGTGAGCAGATTCCAGCTCCTGAGCTGCACGTTGGGAGAATCCCTCTCAATGGCAGGGTCGCAGCCAAAACTCTGATCTTAGACTCTTACTAGCAGACAGGCCCTAGGCTTTAGCTGGGAGTGGCTTTGCTTAGGATTCTCACAGTCCAGCCCCACCTCCAGGGAAAACTGCTTCATCAGAGATGAAATAAAGCCTTTGAAACTCAGACCCAAGTTCAGAGCAGAGTCAGAGAACATGCAGATCACTTGCTCAGAGCAGACAGGAGACACACAAGCCCTCTAGCCACAACTGACTAGGAGCTGAATAAGTATGAATTACTGAATGAAGCCTTAGGCAGATGCCAGTGTTAGGATTCCTGGTACTCCACTTAGATGAGCCAATTCAGCTCAGGTGGAATGCACCTTGTAAGGAGGCACGCCCCTGGGCGTGGCTGCATAAACATTGCAGCACTGCATACAGAAGACCTCCCTGGGAGCATAATGCATACAGAGGCACGCCCTAAATATGACTACATAAACCTGTACACACCCCTTCTCTTAAAAGAGACTACACACATTTCAGGGTCTCTCTCTCTCTCTCTCTCTCTCTCTCTCTCTCTCTCTCTCCTGATCTCCTTCTGTCCTTCTCTGCTTCTGCACCAGCCTGGGAACTCTCTTAAATAAACTCTTATGTGGACTTGATAGTGTATATCTCTTCTCACACGAAACCAACAGCCAGTGCAAGAATACATATAGCAATATGAAGAACAATAAGGCAATACCAGAAGAAACTGATGGTTCTACACCACCAAGATATGAAGACATCATTGAAAAGGAAACAAAAGGGAACATCAGCAAAAACACCTTTATGAAGATTATAGAAGCCTTAAGAGAGGATATATAATATTCCCTTTAAAAAAGAAGAAAATACAAACAAAAAATTGGAAGTGATGAATAAATCCTTCAAAGAAAACCAAGAAAAGGAAAACCAAAAAATAAAAGAAACATACCAGGAGCTAAAAATTGAAATAGAAGCAATAAAGAAGGTACAAAATGAGGCAAAAGTGGAAATAAAAAGTCTGAAGAAAAGAACAGGAACTACAGATACAAGCATAACCAACAGAATCCAAGAGATGGAAGAGAGAACCTCTGAGTGGAAGACTTAATAGTGGAAATAGATACATCAGTCAAAGAAAATATTAAACGCAAAAAAACCATAACACAAAATGTTCAAGAAATTTAGGACACCATGAATAGACTTAACCTGAGAATAACAGGAATAGAAGAAGGAGAAAAATACTAGCTCAAAGGCACAGATAATATATTCAATAAAATCATAAAAGAAAACTTTACCAACCTAAAAATGAAATGCCTTTAAAGATACAAGAAGCTTATAGGACAACAAATAGATTTGACACCCCAAAAGAGTCTCCTTGCCACATGATAATTAAGCCACAAAACATACAGAACAAAGAAAAAATTTTAATAGCTGCAAAAGAAAAGTACCAATTTACCTAAAAAGGCAGACCCATCAGAAAAACACCTGACTATTCAGTGGAAACAATAAAAGCAAGAAGGTCCTGGTCAGAAGTTATACAGACACTAAAAGAACACAGCTGCAAACCTAGATTACTATACCCAGCAAAACTATCAATCACCATAGATAGAGTAAAAACCATATTTCATGACAAAAGTCAGACTTAAACACTACCTATCTACAAATCTGGCCCTTCAGAAAGCATTAGAAATAAAACTCCATCCTAAGGATCCCAGATACATCCATGAAACCACAAACAATAAATAATCCCACAGAATAAAATCCCAAAGAAAAGAAATACATACAAGCTACTAGCAAAATTAACAGGAAATATCATTCAGTGGTCACTAATATCCCTTAATATCAATGGAATCAAGTCACCTATAAAAGGACAAACACTAACACGATAGATACAAAAACAGAAGCCATCCTTCTGCTGCATGCAAAAACACACCTCAATCTTAAAGACAGACACAGGCTCAGAGGAAAGGGTTGGCAAAAGATTTTCCAATCAAATGGCCCTAAGAAAAAAGCTGGTGTTGCCATCCTAATATTTAACAAAGTAGACTTCAAACTAAAATCAATTAAAAGAGACCAGGATGGACATTACTTCTTCATCTCAGGAAAAGTCAGTCAAGATGAAATTTCAGTCCTGACTCTTTATACCCCTAATATAAGGGCACCCATTTATGTAAAAGAAACACTAATAAAGATCAAATCCCACATCGATCCTCACACCCTAATAGTGGGGGTCTTCCATACCCCACTTCGACCCTTGGATAGTTCAACCAGACAGAGATTCAGAAATAAGGAGTCTAACAAATATTATGATGCAAATGGATTGAATAGATATTTACAAAAACTTCAACCCAAATGCAAAGTAATATACATATTTCTCAGCACCACAAGGTACTTTCTCTAAAATTGATATTATTGGTCACAAAGCAAATATTAATAGATACAAAAATGGAAATAATCCCTTGTATCATATCAGAACACTAGGGTCTAAAGTTAGAGTTCAACAATATCATAAACCACAGAAAGCCTACCAACTCATAAAACTAAACATCATTCAGCTGAACCACCTCTGGGTCAAGGAAGAAATTAAGAAGAAAGTCAAAGTTTTCCTAGAATTTAACAAAAATGAAGACACAGTGTACCCAAACCTATGGGACAAAATGAAAGCAGTCTTAACAAGAAAATTCAGAGCACCAGAAGCCTATATGAAAAAAACTATTAAAATCCCTCACTAGGGAACTAACAGCACAGCTGAAAACCTTAGAACAATTAGAAGCAAACCCACCTAGAAGGAGTAGATGGCAGGAAATAAACATACTTAGAGCTGATATTAATACAATTGAAACAAAAAGAAGAATACAAAGTATCAATGGATCAAAGAGTTGGTTCTTTGAGAAAGTCAACAAGATAGATAAACCCTTATCTAATCTAACCAAAAAGCAGACAGAGTATATCCAAATCAACAAAATCAGAAATGAAAAGGCAGACATAACAACAGACCACCCAGGAAATCCAAAGAATTATCAGGTCATACTTTGAAAATCTATACTACACAAAAATGGAAAATATAGAGGTAATAGATAGCATTTTGGAGAGGTACAATTTACCAAAATTAAATCAAGACCAGATTAAATATATAAAAAGACACATATCCCCAAAGGAAATTGAAGCTGTCATTAAAAGCCTCCTAAGTAAAAACAGCCCAGGTTGAGATGGTTTCGGTGCAGAATTCTATGAGACATTCGAAGAAGAACTATTACAAATACACCTCAGTTCAGGTCTTGGACTGACCCTTTGGATCCCACTCCACCTAGAGGAACACCTGACTCACTCTTGAGGGAGGGGGGAAAGAACTGGATTTGGCCATAATTGGAGACTGATCTAAGCATTATTGGGTCAGGGGGACCATAGGACTGTCTGCTCCCTGCCCAGGGAGGGGATGGGGAGTTGCAGAGGAAAAAATGACCAGATGTGTTGGGAGGGGGAAGAGACCTTGAATAAGGATATACAGGGATGGAAAAAAAAAATTCAGAGGGAAAGATGAACACAAAGAAAATATAGGTGTA
>PVIH01016281.1:0-18593 GCA_004025045.1 Sigmodon hispidus | reverse complement strand
CAAATACACCTCAAACTGTTTCACACAGTAGAAACTGAAGGAATATTGCCAAATTCTTTTTATGAGGCCACAATTACCCTAATAACCAAGCCACTCAAAGATGGAACACAGAAAGAGAATTACAGACAAATTTCACTCATGAATATTGATGCAAAATTTCTCAGCAACATTCTTGCAAACCTTATATAACAGCATATAAAAAATATGATCCACCATGATCAAGTAAACTTCATCCCAGAAATGCAGATATCATTAAACATATGAAAAACTGTAAATATCATCCATCATATAAACAAAGTAAGGAAAAAAAACACATGATTATATTGTTAATTATTGAAAATGCCTTTGACAAAATTGAACACTCCTTTATGATAAAAGTCCTAGAGATCAGGAATACAGGGAAAATATCTAAATATAATATACATGATTTACAAGAAACCAACGACCAACTTAAACTAAATGGAGAAATACTCAAAGCAATTCCACTAAAATCAGGAACTAGACAAGGATGTCCTCTCTCCCCTTATCTATTTAATATAGTTCTTGAAGTTTTAGCTAAAGCAAAAAGGGAATGAAAAGAGATTAAGGGAATACAAATTGGAAAAGAAGAAGTGAAGCTATCTCTACTTGCAGATGATATGATTGCATATATAAGTGATCCACAAAATTCTACTAGGGAAATTCTAGAGCTGCTAAACACATTCAGCAATGTAGAAGGATACAAGATAAACTCAAAGAAATCAGTAGCCCTCCTATATACTAAAGATAATAGGGATGGAAAAGAAATAAGGGAAACATCACCCTTTATATCAGCTGGCAAATAGCATTAAATATCCTGGAATAAATACAACCAAGGAAGTAACAGATGTATTTGACAAAAACGTTAAATCACTGAAGAAAGAAATTGAAGAGGATATCAGAAAATGGAAAGCTCTCCCATGTTCCTGGATTAGGGAGGATCAATATAGTAAAAATGGCAATTCTACCAAAAGCAATCTACAGATTCAATGCACTTCCCATCAAATTCTGCCATAACTTTTTTTTACAGAACTTGAAAGAAAAATACTCAATTTTATTTAGAATAACAGGAAAGCCAGGATTGCCAAAACAATTTTTCTCAACAGAAGTACTCCAAGAGGCATCACCATGCCTGACTTCAAGTTATACTATAGAGCTACAGTATTAAAAATGGCCTGGTACTGGGATAAAAACAGACTTGTGGATCAGTGCATTTGAATTGAAGATCCTGACATTAACCCAAAAACCTATGAACACCTGATCTTTGACAAAAAGGCCCAAAATATTCAATGGAAAATAATTAGTATCATTAACAAATGGTGTTGTCATAGCTGGATGGTAGTATGTAGAAAAATGCAAATAGATTCAAGACTAACACCCTTCACAAATCTCAAATCTAAGTGGATCAAAGACCTCAACATAAACCCAGACACACTGAACCTGATAGAAAAAAAAAGTGGGAAATACCCCCCAAAGAATTGGCACAGGTGACCACTACCTAAATATATCACAGTAAGTCAGTACCACAGACACTAAGAACAACAATCAATGAGTAGGACCTCTTGAAATTGAGAAGCTTCTGTAAAGCCAAGAACGCAGTCAATAAGACAACCGAAAGCCTACATAATGGGAAAAGATTTTCACAAACACTACACATGACAGAGGACTACTATCTAAAATATATAGAGAACATAAGAAACTAGAGCCCAAAACCTTGAATAACTCAATAAAAAATGGAGTTCAGAACTAAAAAGAGAATTCTCAGTAGAAGAATTACAATTGGCTGAAAGGCACATTAAAAAGTGTTCAACATCTTTAGCCATCAGAAAAATGCAAATAAAAAAACTGTGAGATATCATATTACACCTGTCAGAATGGCTAAGACTAAAAAGATAGATGACAGCCTATTCTCAAGAGGTGGAGCAAGGAGAATGCTCCACCATTGTTGGTGGAGTGTAAGCTTGTTCAGCCACTTTGGAATGCAGTATGGTGGTTTCTTAGAAAACTGAGTATCAATTTCCTCAAGGATCCAGCAATACCACTCCTGGGCATATACCATAAAGATGCACATTTGCACTCCAAAGTCATTAACTCAGCTATATTCATAACAGAATTATTTGTAATAGCAAGAACCTAGAAACAACCTAGATGCCCCTCAGCTGAATAATGAATTAACAAACTGTGGTACATCTACACAATGGAGTACTACTCAGCGGTAAGTATAAATAGTATCCTGAAATTTGCTGCCAAATGGATGGACTTGGAGAATATCCTCCTGAGCGAGGTATCACAAACCCTGAAAGATAAGCAAGGGATGTACTCACTTATTAGTGGAATCTAAACAAAAAGCAAACCCTGTCTAAGCTACAACCACAACTACTGAACAGCTTGGTTTCTGACATACCTTGGACAGGCACCTTGGTGTCCATTCCCTCCAGAGAAACACATAACCCAATCTTGATATTGGGATGAAGAAGGATGATCTACCTGAAGTGGATGCTGTTCTAAGCCACCTTGGCACCTTGGGACCTCCTGCCCTTGCTGGGGAGGAGATAAGGAGATGGGGAGAAGAGAGAGTGACTGGAAGGGGCAGGAGGGGCAGGAGGGGTAAGGGAGTTTGAACAAGGGGATACATGAATAACAATTGAGACTTTACTTATAATAATAAAAAGATAAATAAAATAAAACCTTATTAGTCCATTGCATGTATATATTATGTTTTGTGGTTTTGTAATTTTATGGGATTACATGTGCAAACATGTGTCTCTGAGTCTTCATTAATTTATTCTGATATATTTGGATCTTTGTTGTGTGGCTCTTTGCTCTGTTGTTTTCACCTATTCCGATTTTCTATTTTAATTTCTGTATTTCTATGTATGAATTAATTAATGATTTTCCTAAGTCTGTTAATAGCTTCCTCTCCTTCTTCTCACTGTCCTTACCTCAGCCTTTGTCTTCAATGCCCAAATCCACCCCTTCTCTTTTCTCTTCAGAAAAATGTAGGCCTCCCTCCTATATGAGGTAACCATTGCATATTAAGTAGGAGCCTTAATGAGGCAGAATGATGTAACCCAGTACAAAAAAGGGTCCCAAAAGCAGACAATGTAGTCGGAGACATTTCTTGCTTCCTCTGTTAGCATTTATATAAGAATACCAGGCCACACAACTGTAATATATTGCAGTGAGTCTACACTAGTCCTATTCAAGTTCTCTGGTTGGTAGTTCAGTCTCTGTGAGCCCCAATGGGCTATCTGCCCTTAGTTGATTCTATTGGTTTTCTTGAGGTATCCTTGGTCCCTCTGACTCGAGTAATCTTTCCTACCCTTCTTTCACCCAGTTCTTTGTCTGCCTAATGTTAGGTTGTGGGTCTCTGCATAAGTTTCCATACATTGTTGGCTTAAGCCCCTCTGATGACAATTAGGCTAGGCAATGATCTTTACATATAGCAGAATATTTTAGGAATTATTTCATTTAGTTATTTTTTTTCTTCTTTGCCTGTAGTGTTTGGTTCTGTCTTGGGTTTTGCGCTAAGTCACGGCTTCCCAGGTAGTGTCCGAGGTTGGCTGCCTCTGAGAGCTTGAGTCTCAAGCCAGACCAGTTATTAGTTACATAAGTTTTGTGCCGTCTTTGTCCCAGAACATCTTATAGGCAGGAAGAATTGTTGGTCAGAGGTTATGTGGCTGGATTGGGGTTGTATTTTCTCCACTGGAAGTCTTGACTCGTTACAGAAGATGACCAGTTCAGGCTCTATTCCTCTCATTACTAGGAATCTTAGATAATGTCATCTTCATAGTTTCCTGGGAATTTCTACTGCAATAGATTTCTAGCTCTTCCCAGAGATGCCTCTAATTCCAGTTGTTTTTCCCATTATTCTCCACACAACTTGATTTCTTCTGTTGCCATGCCATTCTGAATTTTTTAATCTTGTATTATTTTATTATTACTTTTCAGATGACTTTATTTTCTAACATGAGACCAAAAGGTAATGAATTTGAATGGAAGGGGAGGAATTGGGAAGAGCTGAGTGTTGGGAGTTTAATCAAAATATATTATATGAAAAGAATCTATTATTTTATAAAATATCTTAAGGTATAACAAATTCAGAAACTTGAAATTAGCAAGAAAAATAAAATGTTTGAAGTAGAACAAATCCAGAAAAAGCAGATATTCAGAGAAAGAGAGATACAGACTGAGTTTGAGGCATATGTGACTTTGTACATGAAATGTGTTTGGATCCCGAATATAAAATCTGCAGAAGTTCTGTGTATTAGATACTGAATAGCATCAATACAGTTTGCAGTGTTCTTGCAGACAGAAGCAGCTGTGCTTTCATCATTATATCAGTGCTGGGAATCATTTAAATAGGTTGATTTTTTTAATCTGTCTACTAGAAACTGTGGTTAGAGCTGCCTTTCTAGCAATTTAATTGTATGTCTACAGAGAGTGTTACTGAGTTTTGTTGTTTTGAGGGGAAAAGCTTTTCTGAAAAGAAAATTGATGTCAGAAAAGATTGTGAATGATAAAAACTAAGTGTAGAATACAATCTGCCAGTAACAGACCATGCTGCCCATAGAGGCAGGTGATAAAATCTGAAGGTTAAAACAATTAACAGATTATCCGTTTATTGGCTGCGTACTATGGAGCAGTTATTTAACTGATTAATACTTTAATTTGCTCATTGTTAAATAAAAATAACAGCCAATTCAAAAGGCAGATGAGTTATACATTGATATAATAAGATAATAGCTGGCCAGGAAAATATTCTATCAAGTATTATTATATTAATTGCTATCAAACTTTTACCTTTAATTAAATGAGGTACCCACGAAAAGTGACCTTTGCTACAGAATGTATCTAACATAGCTACTCACATGCTGCAAAGAACAGAATGATCAAAAGTTGATTGAAAACTCACCATTGTATAAAATCCACCTTCTTCTAACTTTGTTTAAAAATACATTTTATGACATTGCATTTTTATTTTATTTCATTTCATTTTAAAAACCAGTTGTATTTTGTGGTCTGGAAGTGGCTAAATTGCAAATTGTATGTATTTGGATATAAGTTATTTATAAAAACAAATCAGCTTCAAATAAATTGCATATCATTATTTTGTTTTACAAACTGAAGCATGTCCTTCTTTCATACATTATAAGCCTACACAAAATTGCATAAAGACCCTATGAATAATTTGTGCAAATGTGTTTCATTGCAAGGACTGCAATATTATCCAATTATTTACATTCACACACTTCTACTTTTTTCTTTTGTTTTAACTACAGTTTAAATACAGACAATTACAGAATCAAATCATGCAAGATGAAATGTTACAGAGGTGGGGTGCAATGAGCATCACTTAGCAGTGGCACAAATCTAGTAACTCTATGTAGTGGCTATGTGCATAGCTACTGGCAACATAAGTATAAAGAGAGTCCAAATTAAACTAGGAAACATTAGAAGTATTGATTAAAGCTAGCTGTGACTCAGAAGTCAATTCATTAACTATAGTAACATGAAAATTTGTATTAATTTTTTTTGTTTGATTGAAGTTTAAAATTACTTGTAGCCTATGAAAACTGAGACTCATATATAGAACATAATATTTTGTAATATATGAGAAAAATTTTGAGATGAGACAGTAAATTTTTTATTATGAATGAAGTCATAATTTTTATCCATGTATCCCCTTGCTCAAACTTACTTTCCCTCCCACCCATTCCAGTCACTCTCTCTTCTCCACTTTATCTACTCCCCAGCAAGGGCAGGAGATCCCAAGGTCCCAAGGTGGCTCAGTTCAGCATCTACTCCAGGCAGATCTGCTTTCCTCACCCCAACAACAAGATTGGGTCAGGTGTTCCTCTGGAGGGAGTGGGCTTCAAGGTGCCAGTGCAAGGTGTTTCAGATCCCAAGCTGTTCAGTGGTTGTGATTTGCAGCTTGGATATGCTTTGCTTTTTGCTTTTTTGTTTAAAGTCCACTAATGAGTGAGTACATTCCCCGCTTATCTTTCTGGGTTTGTGAGACCTCACTCAGGAGAATATTCTCCAAATTCATCCATTTGCCTGCAGATTTTAGGATATCATTTTTATACTTTTATATTATGAAATATAATTTATTATTCCCTGTTAAAAACATTAAAATATGTATTTGTGCCTTCCAAATGCCATATTGTGGATTTTTTTGGTAACATAAGAATAAAAAATTATGTTTGGTCTAATTGCAGAAATGGAGGTCAAGAATCTAAAGATTATATATGATTGTTATACAAGAATCCAAAGAGTAGAATAGTATGAATCTTGACTTAGTATTATCTACTTGGTTGAAGACATAACAGTAAAAATTACTACAATAAAAATAATCTTTGCATTGTGTAAATAACCAATCCATGACCAATAACTTATCAATATCTAAGAAGGTCCTCAGAAAATGAGAACTAGGTCTTAGCCCCAGAATGAAGAACAGGTGGCAGTGATTGAATGAAAGAACAGTCTGTTCACCAACAAGGAGTTCCCCAAGTTCTTTGGACACATCTCTTTAGAAAAACATACAAATATAGCAACTTTGTATTTTAACTAGTTCTTTAGTCAGATCTAATTTGTTTTTCCTTGGAATTTTTACCCCAATAAAAATTTTTACCTCAGTAAAAATGAATGGCCTCACTTTTCATATATTATATACTCTGCTACTGAATTCATATATTTTTGTTGAAAAACATAATTTTTGTTGAGTAAAGATAATAACATTTCTATCAATAAAATGAGAATACAGGTGCTAAAAAACTCATATTCATTTTATACAAATTTACTTTCTATGAGGTTGATGGCCAGACTTTTACCAATATATAATACCTTGATAATTATATTGGTAATTTTATCCAAAGAAAAGCATGTTAAGCACAAAAAGTTCACGTGAACATTTCTTTTTGGTACAGAGGAAAATAAAAACATCTCCACAAGTGAACAAAAATCACTGAAGAAATCATAGAGTTAACTAGAATCATTAAGGCTTAAAATATTCAGAATTGGTAATCAATTATCAGTTCACCATTAACTTGACAGTTTTGCAATTATGAACAATAGGCTGATTTAACAAAATGACAATTGAGTTATTGAGACATCAATTAGGGTGTATGTTCAGTGCCACTCTACTGTAGGCGTGACTCTCTTTAAATAGTAAGTAAGCACAGTCTAAGCATTATTAATGTGGTAAATCCTTTTTTTGCTATAACTCAGTAATAGTGGAGAACAATAGTATGTGAAGCAAGAACAGCATAATTTTAGTCTTATCACATAGTTATGTTAGCTCAGTAGTCCTGTACAAAAATTGAGAGCATAGAATCTCTTTCTCTTTGTACTTCAGTTAGTCATTACATATCACATGCTAATAGTAACCATGGCTCCCTCAGAATTAGCTTCCAAGTCAGACAAAATCAGGTACAACGAGGCTAGGATGAGTTTAAACCCAATGTCTAAATTCTCTGTTCTGTCAAACAGAAATGGCCATTCTTATACTGTTCTCACTCAATAATACTTCAGTTGAGCCATTATTGTTTTATTGTAAATGTTTCTCTTATATGATTTCTTCACTCTTGATACACAAGAGCTTGGAAAGTTTGTATGATCTGATGGATCTTTGAAGTGTTGGTCTTTAGTATATAGTGGACACGCTGCAGTTGTCTAATTGACTCTAGTTTAGCCAAATATATTTTATATGCAGGGTTAAGATGTTTCTAGAAATTGTTTTAAAAATGAGTTACAGCTGGCCACCTAGAAGACTAATAAAATAAATTATATGTGATTCCCAGCTTAGTCTTATTATATTACATGAATTGTTGAAAAACATGATAATGGAAGTGTAAACAATAATCAATAGAGCATAATTGGAACATATGTTTTTTGACTAACACTCAGATTATTTTTCTTTGGTAGCCAGAAAATAAACTACATGTAAATATTAGATTGTGTGTCATATATTTATAGTGCCATGTGTCTGATAGACCAGGTACATATGTTAAGAAAACATTTCTTGAACTGTTCATTTTTTAAAAATAGAAGTACTTGGTATCAAAATATGTAAGTCTGTATTATAACAAGTAAATTACTTCCACTATACATTTGAAAGCACAATTTCTAATCCACAACTATTACCAAGACAATCTGACAATTGAAGCTAAAAAAAATAGAAACTATCCCTGTGATTGACAACCCATTATGTGCATTTACCCATTATTTTGTTGTAATTTTTCACAATTTGTGCTTTTAGGCAAATTTTTGAACCAGTCAGAATTATGTTCAAAGCATTTCTTCTTTCTCCTTTTCTTCTCCTCTTTCTCTTCCTTCCCCTCTTCCTTTTCCAAAATAAATAAAATGCTAAGGTATAACATCTTTTTAAAATAAAAGGAAGAAAAACTTTCCAGAATTATCAATCTATGAATTTCACCGAATAAAATATTTTCCATAAGCATGAAATCTGTGGTGTTTTGAAGAAACTGATAAAGCTAATGCTAAAGAACCGTTTTTTATACAGGGTAGTCAATCAACCACAAGGCAAGAATTTGCCTCAACAAGGGCCAGAGTAGGGATGATATTATATCAGCAAAACACTGTCACTCTAAATTAAATTAAACAGGAAGTAGGACAGGATTCTGAGAATACATAGCATTTAAGGAAAAGGAAGGATAATCTCAACAATAACTCAGTGGTCACTGTGGCTACCCAAGGGACATGGCTGTTTCCTCCTTACTGTTATAGAACTAGATGTACTTGGATAAACAGGACATTTGACCTTCCCAGACACTTGCCTGTGTGCTTCTGTAACAAACAGTGGTTGGGGCAGGAATGTCCTGAGGAAATGCTAAGGTGATATTGTCACGTAAGTGGAGCTGGAGTACCAACATTATATAGTCTACAGACTTGTTATAATGTATCTTGGAAAGCTTAGAACTCACCATGTATCCATTTATACTTTCTTCCTTTCAACATGTTTCCCCTTCAAAAATACAACTGCTTGTCCCCTATAGTCCTCACCTCAGGTCCTCAAGGAAAAGAAACTTCTAGTTTTATGAACAAATAATAGGGAGTCCTTTCTGCTTCAGGGTTTATTCCATCTCAATTATCACTTTTGCTCCATATGGAGGCTTATTGATATGGAATAAATGCATTTTTATGCAAGAGGGACAGAAATCTAGCACATTATGGTAAAATGTAATAAATTTATTGTCACCCTGAAAAATATATTCCGAAGCTCAATTCCAGTCTTCCAAACTCTAGAATCTTCAGGAGAAGAGGTAACAAATCTTTTCCTCATGTCTCTGTTTCTTTTACCCACGGTTCCATTTCTTACTCTTGCATATGTGCCAGAGAACATCCATGTTTAGGCACAGCAAGAAGCTACATATTTGGAAGTCAGAAAAAAACTTGGCTAGAGATGGACAGATTATAACCATTGACTTCTAAAAGTTTGAGAAGGTACACTTGTGGTTTTGAAGCATGAAGGCACTCTGCTTTGCCAGTCAAAACAAATTATTTCATGTTTTTATAATATACATTTTTATACACATTTTAACAAAGACTTTTAAAATTCTCTTCAAAGTCAGAATTAGGTTCACATTTTTTTCACAGAAAACCAAAGCTACTCATGTAGTAGTATCTATGCCACCTTCTTCACCTATCAAGAAGAGAGAAGCAGGGGGCTTCTCAGAGCAGAAATTATTATGTATAGGGGACAAGTTCATGAAAACAAGTTTTCAGTTAACTCTAACCTCAAAATAAAGATGATGAGATTAGTTCCCGCATGTTAAAATACGGTTTTTCTAGAAATTTTGTGTTTAGTTATCAAAATCGCCGTGAATGAAAAAAATTTAAATTTTGCAGAGAAAGTAGTTTTTTTCTTCAAACCATGTGAATTGTAACACTTTACATTTTGAAATTTTAGTCCTAGCAGCACAATGTAAAAATTAAAAAACAAATGGTCATAAATATTCTTTCACATAGGTTCTAAATTATATGGCCATAATCATTATGGTATATATCTTTATGCTTAAACTTTAAATGTACAATATTTATATCTACATTGACTAAATAATTAAAAAAATATATCTTTTTCTTTTAAATTGTATGTAATTCCTTCAAAGCCACTGAGTTCATTCATTGCTGTCAGTGTATGTATGAGAGCAGAGCCTTCTTAAAACATCAACAATGTTCTTTGTGTTCATCCTCTTGCAATGTATATATTATATCACGAAATACAAAACAAATATTATGAGTCTTATTAATATTTTAATTATATGCACAAGTTGTTAAATTTCAGAAATGGAATTGAGCACTTATTTCAATGTTTACAGTTTATCTCTTATAAAAGAGCAGCTAATTATATCCAGCATATTTCTAGTTTAAATTGTTAGATAATTGCATAATGTCTAAAATTGTTAATTGCATGTACTCTTTATACATAAGTGTCCCAGCCTGTCTTGAACTTTCCTGTGATCCTATTTTTCAGGATCCAAAATGAGTTATCCTCATGAACAATCATTAAAGGATGGTCCTTTTTGACAGCGAGGGAGACTTCATAGGACCAAGCTAGACCGTTTAAACATTTGTGGAAATTGCACAGTTTGGTCAGTTTGTGGAACTTCTAGCAGTGAGATCAGGGCTTTTCCCTAATGCTTGAACTGGCTTTGGAGAACCTGTTCCTCTTACTGGGTTGCCTCACTCAGCCTTAATACAAAGAGAGGAGCTTAGTTCTATTTCAACTTGATATGTCATAATTTGTTGACACCCATGGTAGATCTCCCCTTTCTGAACAGAAATAGGGAAGGAGTGAATGGAGGAGGAGAGGGGAGGTGTGGGAGGAAATGAGAGGCAAGAAGAAAAGGGAAACTGTGGACAGGGTGTAAAAAATATTAATGAAAGAGAAAAAAGAAAGTTTCTTTTGGTTTCTACTATGTCTGTAGCTCCCCAGCAACACACATACCTTATCCATCATGATTGCTTGTGCACTTCTAAGCAACACCCCTATGTTTCAGACTTCCGTCTTTCTCTCTGCCTTGTCCAAATATATTCTCATCTTAAGAGCTAACAAATCAATATCAGACAACACAAAGAACCGGTAAAAGCCCACATTCTTAAAGTTGAAAGAAATATTTACAGTTGAAAGTGTCTCAGCCAAAAGTCATAAAATGAACACTCATTAAGGTTTAGACAGACATTATATTTTAAAACAGTCAACAAGTCCTTAGGCTGTCTAGAAATGACAGGATTAATTTTGGCAGCCTACTTACTTATTCTCCTAAATGAAAGCAAATCTGAGTTGCCCCTTTGGACACTACTGTGCTCTAATGAAAGATCAGCTACACTGGAAGTATCTCAGATGCAGCAAGTGCAGCAGATAAAAAATTGTTGTGTAACTAAACTACAATAATAGTGGCTTTGTTTTCTAACACTGGAACATGTTTTAGAGGTGGATACGTAACCCCAGAAAATCATATCTTCACTACAGTTGACTGACAATGTTTACTAAGATAGAAAACTCACAACATCAGCCAAGATCTTACCAATATAATTTGTATACACTTTTATTTGATGGTAACAATATAAAATTAAACTGATTCTACCTATTTATAATCTATTTATTCAGTGTCTCACTCATATATATTCTAGATATATGATATTTATACACACAGTTTTTATATATAGCAGTAACAAAGGAAATAAGAGTAGGCACTCTCAATTTTACCTGTGACAATAAAAGGACCAGTAGCAGTAATACACAGTGGTCTTCACGATGGTAGACCTTTTAGCAGACGCTTATAGATGGCGCATTAACAAGGCCCTTATTCCTTTTGACTTACCGTTTTTTGAAATCCCATGCTGAATACCTTATATCACAGTCACTCACAGCAGTACTGCAACAGAAAGATTACAGGAATATGGCTGTATGCTGTCTATTCAGTAATTAAGCTTCTCTTAAAAATGAGTAGTGCATTTTTAATAGTTCCTCTGGAGGTTTCATGAACAACTTCTGCTCACTTTTTGCAGAAGCCCATCTTTTATCAACACCTAAATTCACAGAAAGGTTCCATGGCTTATTCAGTTGGAGGCCTGCACATTACATCGTCCATCATTCTGGCAAAGCAGTGGCAGAGCAGAGGCATTAACCTGCCACATAATGATTCACTGGTTTTCAAAGGAACTTCAGTTTAGGTACCAGATCAGAACTATAAAATGCATAGTATATATGTTTGCATAAAAACACAAATAAGTGTGAATGGGGTTTTCAAATTCATGATGAGAAAACAAAGCCTCAGATTTGAACAAGACACAATATTTAATCAACATAAAGCTCAACTAGTAAAACCATTTTCTTCTGTTTTATTCATTGTATTCTATTCTGTTTTTGCTTAGCATATTTTTATATAACTGTAATTCATGTGTGAATTTACAAGTATTAATAAAATAAAGAAGAACAATCTCAATAGAGTTAAAAAAATCATTACATTGTGCTACGCAAGCATGAGGACCTGTGTTCAATTCCCAGAAACCCAGTGAAAAATTGGACATTGTGTTATGTAAGGCATGGTAGGTTGTTGTGATCACTGAGAAGTTAAAACTTGTTGAATCCTTAGAATTGCATAGCTAGCCCACTTGTGCCTATGTGAGTCTCAGGTGCTTTCTTCAATTTATTAAAGTTTTCTGCACATCAACTTTTTATTTGAACTGACAACAATTGTAGGACTCATAACTTGAGACTATCAGGAGAATTAATTGTTTTCCTCTTCCTTGAACATCAGATCTATTTAACCTTCCATGTTGAAGATCACTAAATGGTAACACATGCAAATTCATCATGTTATTTTCATTAATAGTAATGGTCAATACCTTTCTACTTTTCTTAGAAGTATTTAGTCTTTTTGGCTATGAAAAAACATGGGGAGCTTAAAAAGATTATACCCAAAGAACGTTACACTGTAAATTGAAGCATTTTTTGTTTATGGCCTATGACCTTATTTGAAAACAAAACACTTCATAAGGGCTTAAATAAAATAAAATTGTGCTAAACTGAATGACTATTGACCATTAATTTATATTTCTTCTATATTCAGAGCAAGAAGAAAGGGCTTGCAAGATGACTCAGCAGGAAAAGTGCCTGCCATGAAACTAAGTGATCTGAATTCATACTCAAGATTCATCTGACAGGGGGAGAAAACAGTCTCCCACAAGTTTTCCTACATTCTCTATGGCAAACACGCACCTCCTTTCTCATTAAAGTATCTCCTAGCAAATAAGAGTCCCATGTCCCTAAATGATACTTCGTCATTGCCCTAATCTGTGGTATATATTCCAAAAAGGTAGAGAGAATCTATTCTACACTACTTCATCTCTCATTTTTGGTATGAATTTTATTTGATATTATAATGAAAAACCCAGAGGCAGATGTTATGGAAAATTTGAAATATCAGAGAGACAAAGAAACAAACCACAGCTACTTCTCACTTAGCTAATTCTCCAGCCTATCTTCTTGAATCCTCCACCTTCAACCTTTATCTCCTACCAGAGAAGTGGCCGAGAAAGCTAAACACCTTCATTCTCTCCCTCCCCACCAGATATCTTCCTATTTTAACATTTCTAGAGCTAGAGTTAAAAGTGTGTGTCCCCACTCCCTGACCTGCATGGAATGGCTTTGTCCTATCAAATCTACCACCGTACATCCATTTTTGTTAAATATTAAAATGGTTAAAACTAATACAAGAAAAACATATTTGATGCAATTACTACCTACAATGTATACAAATAATAATTACATCAATAATGTCCACTCCATTAATAACTAATAAATTTAAAGAAAATATTTCATTATTTACTCCATTTTGATGAGTACAAATGATTGTACCTAATTTACTTTCTATCTAACTTTGTTACCAACTGAAAATATCTTTTAAGTGCCTCTCAAAAGTGTACACTTAATACTTCTTAATGAATATTTTTTTCTCAAATTGTAACGAGAAAACCATAAACATAACTATCTCATCTTCAACTCCCTCAGGGACCCAAGAAGGAAATAATATTAAATAAGTAATCAGGAAGTAAAAGCATGCAACTTCCAAAAAAGGTGAAATATGACAGACAACTGGCTGCATGGACAGTCACCCAAAGTCCTGTGAAGTGTTGGAGCATCCATCTTTAGCCTACAGGCTTAGTATATCTGATAAACTTATTTTTGAACCAGGATATTCTTAAAGACTTTCATATCTTATCCTGGAAAGGTTCAGCAATTCCTTTTTTATGCCCTGCTTGTCCACTTTGCCCATTATACTACCAGAAGTTGAGGAAAGGGCACTTTATTGTCATTAAGTAGCTTTTACCACAAAAAATTAACTCAATATGGAGTTTCTTCAATATCCATCATCTCTTCTGAAGTAGGTTGATGCTGCCAAGTGAAGTCAGACCTCATTGTCAGAAAAATAAAAAAGTTATTAAAACAACTTAAATGCCATATTCTGTAGATCTCTGAAGTGTTTGAAGATGACCTATCTATATAAAATATATCTTTGTTTTAACCTTGAAAATATATCTAATATGATTATGTTTGATTGTACTCTGACTACTAACTTGCATTTATGTCCTAATTAGTTGATAATAATGACTTTTAAGAGCTCAAAATTTGTATTACAATGTTAGATAAACTGTATAGGCAAAATACCTTGAAAAAGAGTACCAATATATTTACAGTTACAGAATTAGTCTCAACTTTTTATCAATATACACAATTTGTATACAATATCCAAAAAACCAATTCAATGTAAAATATCTAAAACTAGTAATTGCCTTTAAAAGTAAGTTCAATAATCTACCTTTATATTCTACTATACCTGTATTCCCTGTTTTTTAGAATAGATTCAATAATCTACTCTTTTATCCTAAAATATATCTATCTTCTATCTTCTTTTTTAAACAAAAACCTTGAATCTAATATACCTTGTTTTACTTTTACCTAACAATAATCAAAAATATTTTGTAACCAATTACCCTAAATAAGGACAATTAACCATAATTCAATGAAAGGCCAAAAACCACTCACCCTGCCTCTTGGGAATGTTGGTGTCATGTTTTTATATTTTTTATTTTAAAAGGTTTTTTTCCATATCTACCTCTGCTCCTCCTCTCTTACCTTCTCCTAGTTTCTCTCTCAGTCCTCCCTCAGCCTCCTCCTGCCCCATCCCCCCCCATCCATTTCCTAAGGAGGACAAGAAGAAGTAATGTCATATTCTTAAATTTACTTCCTACTGTCTAGATGCTAAAGCATCTTTAGAAGATCACAAACACACACACACACACACACACACACACACACACACACACACTGGTTAACTTTCAAGTCCTAAAATAGGTGGCTATATCATTTGTTGTCTAGTCTCTACATAAGGGTAAGTACAAAGCTTGTCTCAAGCCCTGGCTAGGGTGATAGCCTGTGAGGCTGGCTCATCTCAATTAGCCACCATGAAATTGTTGTTAACAGTTTGTAGTCCATATCTCATCTCTGGTTGGTGTTTGTCAGCCTAGTAACATTGACATAGAGCATGTGAAATCATCACCGTGGGCTGCAGTTTTCTTTGGGAGACTTCAAAGTTTAAAGTTAGTCATTCTTACAGTTCAATGCAGAAAACTCATGAGATTCTCACGCAAAATATTGTATAGAAAGCTTAGATAAAGCCTTCTCTCTACAATTAATTAGTATTTTAAATGATCAATAGTATCATGACAAAAGATTAACATATAATATTCTTATAAAATTTATACTAAAAGATCATGAGATTAGTAGTAATAGGATAGTCTCTAAATTTTGGGTTTTCTTCTGGCCCATATCAGGTGGCTCTTCTCTTATAATAGAGAGATTTTTTTTTCCTTTAATGAGCATGCTTAGGTTAAGAGAAGGAAAGAGCCACACTCCAACTCCAAAATAAGCTTTAAATTGTAATTGAACTAGAACTTCATATTTTGGGGGAATTTTGGGATCTCACATTGTGACAGTGAGATCTTACCATGTAGAGTATATTGGTTCCAAAAGGTTTGATTTTACTTTGCTCATAATTTTTTCTAACAATATTTTCTTCTGCTTAGATGTCTAGATGTCCAAGGTTTTTGACTTGTTGATAATATATATTTCTATTTTTCTGTAAAGAAAAAAAAAAAAAAAACCTTGATGCAAACCTTGTTTGGTGAGTTTTTCTTGTAGCAATCTTATTTGCATTATCACCCTTGATAAGTCATGCTTATGATTTTTATCTTCTTTATAGTTATTGTTAACTTATCAGCATTTTAAATTCATTTTACTGTTTTTCTTGATAAATACAAAATAAAGAAGAAGGAAAAAAACTTAAAAAATTTTCACATTGTAGGATGAGCCATCATTTTTCATTATGAAGAATATCTCCTGTTTGAGTTGAGTCTTTATAAATTTTGATGCTATCCATAGCTTTTCTTAATCTTCAGAAATAAAACAAACCCCATTTCCTAATGGAGCACATATGTTTGTTTCCATTCTGAGGTCAAAAAATCTTTGAAATAAAGTGGCTGATATAACTCAAATTTTTTTCCTATACTTTAATGCCTTTCTATACCTGTTATTCCTTTCTTATTAGCATGGAGAAAATTCAAAGTTAATGAAGCTTTATTATGAGTGCTTTCCCTGTTGGGTTGTGTGGTATATCTGTAATGTGCTTTATATTATAATAAGCAAATAACCTGTTTTATTTTAATAGAGACATGTGTTGGAGCATTGTCAGTCTTAATTTGTACAGGTATTCTCATGATGGACATAATTTCAATCAAATTATTATTACAGAATCAATCTTCTCTAAACTCAAAGCAATTGTCCATTGAAATAATGAATAAGTATTTATTGCATGGTGTTATATATTTTAATTTTTCAAATTCTGTAAAAAATAAAATGTATTCATCTGTCAAATTTTATTTCTTTTTATATGTTTAGAATTATTTTCTGCCAGTAATGGATTTTTGTTATAGAAGAATCAAGCAGAACATGTTTATGATAATTATTTTGCTCATTTCCAAAAGTTGGTGAAATCATTTTTTAAACCTTTACTATTGACAGGATTTTTTAAATAAAACTCTGAGGTATCTAAAACATTTTATATTATTAGTTTATCAATTTCATCATTACTTGGCAGAAGAAATCAGATATGTGTTATATGTGAAGGATGATTCCTATTCCTAATTATTTTTTGCAACAGAATAAATAATGCAGTTAGTTTTGATTAATGAGGAATAAAGTCAGCAGTTTTAAGGTGTAAAACAAACCTTTCTGCATACTACATTGTCAATAACTATATTAAGAGCATCTGTAAAATATAGTTAGAAATTTCTAGCCTGGCCTAGCCTTGAGGTCTGGACCCACAGCCACTCAGTATCAAATAATCACAAAGAGACTTATATTAATTACATGCTGTTTGATCTATGACTCAGGGTTATTACTTGCTAACTCTTATACTTTAAGTTAACCCAGAGTTCTATTTATGTTCAGCCATAGAATTCTCATCCTGCTTCTTTTGCATCTTTTTTTTCTGTGTTTCTGACAGTATCTTTATCTACAAAAACATTCAGGCCATTGGAATACAGATTGCAACATGGTAACATAAGGGTTGTAGGTGTAGGCATACATGCATATATGTAGCGGGAAATCAGGAACTGTATATGTGAACGATCACATCATAGGAATGGAGACGAGCTGGGCGTGGTTAACTGAAAAGGATTCCGGAAGTAGACCTTCGAGGGAGGGGACCAGGACAGGAAGTCGTCATTCTCTCACGAGAGTTCCCCGACCGAGTGCACAGTTCGCTCCAGCTGCCCGGGAGTTCGGACGTATGGCGTGGGGATGAAGAATCTTCCCTAGAAAGGCTCCGGCGCGCTGCAACCTCATCCTGTCATCTTCTCCTAAAACCGGCTCTGTTTTGTAAGCTATTTTCTCCAAATAAACCCTGTTTAAAAACATATCTCAGGGCGGGTTTATACCGAGATAATTGGCGCCTGAACGCGGGGCTAATTCTACAAACCCACCGGGTTCCTCACTCGCCCACAGAGCCAGTCTAAACGACTTTGGTTACCAGCTGCGCACGAGCCTCCTGTAAACAACCAGGAACGAATCTGCCCGCGGCAGACCTCCTGAGAGACGGATTGGCCCGTTCTAGTGGAGCACGCCTGGTAGGATTTGTTGAAAGATCCGAGAAACACCCTCCCAGCCGAATCGCCACTTTGTTTCCCCGCACCATTGCTGCTGCTGCTGATCACGACAGCGACATCTGCTGGCCGTAAGTTCTCATTACATCTGAGTATATTTTTTTCTTCCTTTTCTTTTCTACATATTTTTTTTCCTTTCTACAATGTCTTACCAGATAAATGTTCAGAATTTTTCTCACTTTGTCACAATGGTTATAGAGGATTATTTCCAGGATTACACATTTGGAGGTTATCTCCACCCAGGAGTCTTTTTGCTTTTTTGTATGATAATGTACTTCATACTTAGCTATTTTAAGGCATCTCAAAATAGAGAGCATGAGGCTAAG
>PVIH01016280.1:0-46192 GCA_004025045.1 Sigmodon hispidus | reverse complement strand
AAAGGTATTAGCTCAACTATGTTCATAGCAGCATTATTTATAATAGCAAGAACCTGGAAACAACCTAGATGTCCCTCAACTGAAGAATGGATTAACAAACTGTGGTACATCTACACAATGGAATACTACTCAGCAGTAAGAAAAAATGATATCCTAAAATTCACAGGCAAATGGATGGATTTGGAGAATATCCTCCTGAACGAAGTATCACAAACTCAGAGAGATAAGCAGGGGATGTACTCACTCACTAGGGGTCTCTAAACAAACAAACAAGAAAAAAAAAGCCAAACATGCCCAAGCGGCAAACCACAACCACTGAACAGCTTGGGATCAGAAACACCCTGGACTGACCCTTCAAACCCCAGTCCATCTATAGGAACACCTGACTCACTCTTGAGGGAGGGGGGGCAAAACTGGATTTGGCCGGGAGTGAAGACTGATCCAAGCATTGTTGGGCCAGTGTGACCATAGGACTGTCTGCTCCCTGCCAAGGGAGGGGATGGGGAGTTACAGAGAAGAAAAATGATCAGATGGGGTGGGAGGGGGAAGAGACCTTCAATAAGGATATACAGGGATGGAAAAAAAAATCAGAGGGAAAGCTGAACACAAAGAAAATATATGTGTAGTAATCTTATTTGCATTTCCACCCTTGATAAGCCATGCTTATGATTATTATCCTCTGTATAGTTATTGTTAACTCTTTGGCATTTTTTTTTAAATTCTTTTTACTTTTTTTGATAAATACAAAATAAAGAAAAAAAAAAAAGAAAAACTTGAGGAAGAACAGAAAGGAATAGGTGATGGTGCAGTTAACTGGGACCTTGAAGATGATGGAGGCATGACACTTACAAGGTGGACAGGCGTGGTTATCTGATCATCAAGGACAAGCTATGAAAACAGAATATAGAGCCTGAAAGTACAATGTGGATCTAAATACCTAGAAGTTCCTCCAGCAGTTAGATGTTTAACAGAAATTAATATGAACGGAATCAATAATTCTAGTGGAATGGTAGATGCATGAAGTGTTAGCAAAATGGTAAAACTCCTGTACATTAAAGCTGTACTCCAGGGGGCTGGAGAGATGGCTCAGAGGTTAAGAGCACTGGCTGCTCTTCCAGAGGTCCTGAGTTCAATTTCCAGCAACCACATGGTGGCTCACAACCATCTATGATGACATCTGGTATCCTCTTCTGTATACTGTATACATACTAAATAAATAAATAAGTAAATAAATAAATAAATAAATAAATAAATAAATAAATGTTTTTTTTAAAAAAAAAGATAGAGAACGATAGAGTCCAGCAGGTAGCCTAAAGGTAACATCAGAATTGTTATTCTCCTGCCTCAACCTCAGCTTCCCAGTGTACAGATTATAGATGTGTATTACCAGTTGTGGCTTCATTTTATTTTGATACATCACTAATGATAGAATACTAGAAAAGTTGTAAAATTATAAAAATGTATTAATAATTTCTTGATTTTGAAAATGGTTTCATTATAAAGATCTACAAGTAATAGAATCACTAAAGAAAAAAGTTACTTATTCTTATATTCATCATATTCAATTTACCAAAGCCATCATATACTGTAGCAGCATACATCTACCTCACCAAGTTTTACAAATCAATAAAAAATACTAATATCCAATAAAATGTATACATTGTAGCAAGAGAAAAATCTTAAGCCATTTAATAAGAACTAATACACTTATAGCTTAAAGGTACTAGACTGTTGAGTGACCAAGAAACTAAAACAAGGCATCGTGACTTCTCATCATTCGGTTTAGGAAACTCTGTAGAAAGTGATGTTAAAGGGCAGGTGCGTCTATACGATACACTTGTAGTGAGTACACATTCTAAAATTCTAGGAAGCAGCCTGCACCCATGCTCCCATGTCTGATAGTGTATATGTGTTCTGTCTGCACAATGCTGATAGCTGACAGATTTATGAAGCTTTCTGACACTCAGGCCTCACTCTATTAGTCCTCAGAAGCATCTCTGAGGAGTGTTGAGTCATAATTTTATAAAAAGAATGTTATTTTCTTTACATAAAATTTAAACTAGGAGTGGCTTCATCCAAATATATATCAAATATTCTTTTTCCACAATATGTGATTTATGTGGACTTTTCCAAAATATCTCAGAGACCCAAAAACTCAAGGATGCTTATATAAGCAATAGCTTTTACACTGACACCCAAATCAAATTGTCTGTATGTACTGTTCACTGATGGTTGATTCTAGCAACCTATAGAATATCCAGCTAGATCACAAATTTCTGCTGAGTAAGATTTTGCTGAGTAAGACATGTTTTTATTAATGCTATAGCCATGTCCTTAATTTAATTCAACAGCAGAAGTACTGTAATATTCATACTTGTATATTATAAATATAAATATTGAGTATAATAGTAACAGGCTCTATTTGGAAACAGTTGATACAGTCAACTAAGAGGAGAGAAACCCCTGATTTAAAATATATTTTATATTTAAAAAAACTAGATAATAAAGGGTAAATCCTAAAAATAATGCTATTCATTCCATTTATTCCTTATTTCTTAAGTGTGAGGTGTAATACTTCTATTATTGTTGAGGTAAGTGCTATCTGGATTAAACTCTTTGCAGAAGCACTTCTATTCCAGGCTCAAAGTTCAGCAAAACATTTATCTTCAAGAATATTTCTCATTGTTATTCCAAAAAAATTTATAATAATTTAATTTTACTAAAATAAACATGTACATTTTTATAATCAGTCTTTGGGGCATGATACAATACTACAGATATCTTTAATTTACCCAATAAATAGTTTTGAGTGACTATTATTTGTCAAGCTCTGTTCCAAGTGTTATCAAGAGAGGTGGTAGTAAAACTTTTAGGACTATTACAGGTAGCATGAAAGTGTAAATAGTCCTAAAAGTTTTCTGAAGGAAGAACATGCTAGCAGAATAAAGAACAAAAACCTAGCATATAAGGATGTTTGATAGTTCAAGGAGTGGGAAGGAGAGAATGTGAAAGTGGTATGACACAGAAGAAAGCTGCAAGGAAAGAATTTGTCTCAGAAGTAATGGGGCCAGCCACATTATGTAGGATATAGGAAATTAGATTCAAACTGCAGAGAATGATGGGGTACTATTACTGTGTCTTGAAAACAGTCATGGCTTTGTTAAATTTGTTGATTGCATTTATTCTGGTTAATTGCCATAACAGAATGAAAGACATAGTGTAGTAGCAATAGGGACACTAGTTGAGACATAGAAGTAACCATAGCAAGAGCTTCATGAGTGTGAGAGCAGTCAGCCCCTCATCACATTTTATACATATGTTATTACAAAACAGATCATACATAAAAAATGTGACAATTATCTAATGTTTCAATTAATAACATCAATTTCATTGTTACCTTGTGCCAGAAGGTCTGGTAGAAATACCTATGCAGTATGAAAACAGATGTGTGTTATATATAAGGGATAATTCCTATTATTTCATGTAACAAAAAATACTGAAGTTACTTATGATTCATCAGGAATAAATTCAGCAATTTTAATGTGTAAAACAACTCTTTTTGTATACTGAGAGTCAGAGACTATGTTAAGAGGTTCTGTAAAATCTATTAGTACCATTATAATAGCATGTAATTTTGACTTTTGGACAGAATTATAAAGGCTTTGAGCCACTTTACTTAAATTTTTCTTATTTGTATCCTGCCTTTCCTGATTTGCTTGCACCAGGTTAAAATGTAGGGGCTTGAAAAATTGGTGTTCCCTGTAAAAATGAGGAAGAATCAGGTTAGTTCCCTTTATAATTGAATTCTTTCACTTTGGGAATATTTGATGCTAATCTCTTCCAAAAAAATTACTGAAAACTCTTTGACAAGATTCATTTTCTGCCTATAATTGGTCAATTACTTCATTAGTTAAAGGTATGACAATTTGTGATGGGTTCATTTCTCTTAATTTTACTTTAAATAACAAATCAGAAAAATTTCCCACATATGTTTTTAATTTCTTACTCAATTTATGTGATAGAAGTATCCATTTCAATATATTAGTTTTCCTTGGCATTAAAATTTCTGTAAGAGAATGTTTAGAGGGTAAAATAACCACAATGCAATTAAGGTCTGGATCCACATGTGCGTCTTGTAATTTCCTTTCTACTAAAGCCAATTATCTCTCAGTTTCAACTGATAATTCTCTTGGACTATTTAAGTCCTTATCACCAATCAAAGTTTTGAGTAAATTATTTAGTTCATAATTTTTTATTTCACTAGTGATCCATATATTGGAAATGTCTCCTAGAAACATTTGGAAATCATTGTAAGTTAGCAATCTATCTCTCCTGACTTGTATCTTTTGGGGTCTAATATTTTGTTGACCTATTTTGTAGCCTAAATAATTAATGGAATTTCCTCCTTGTATTTTTTCAGGAGTTTTTTGAATTCCCAAGCAGGCATTTATTTTTATTATTTCTTCAGATAATCTTTCTAAAGTATCTGTATTTGAGTCGAACAAAAAGACATCGTCCATGTATTAGTAAATGATAGATTATGAGAATCATTATATCACTTCTAATGGCTGTTATACAAAATATTGGCACAGAGTTGGGCTATTTAACATTCCCTGTGGGAGAACTCTCCATTGCTATCTCTTTTCAAGCTGAGAATTATTATTAGTGGGAATTGTAAAGGCAAATTTTTCCATGTCCTCTTCTTGTATAATAAAAAAGTGTTTTTAGTCAGTAACAAAAATAGACCTTTCTTTAGGTAACAGAGAAGGCAAAGAAATTCCAGATTGTAAAGGGTCCATTAGTTGAATTACCTTGTTTATAGCTCTTTGATCTGTTACCATTCTCCTTTTTCCAGATTTCTTTTTGATAACAAATACAGAATTCCAATGACTGTTTGAGTCTTCAGTATGCTGATCATTTAACTTCTGTACCAGTTGTTCCAAGGCCTGAAATTTCTCTTTTGCTAAAGGCCATTGCATAACGAATATAGACTTATCTGTTAAACATTTTAAAGGTAGCACTGAGGATGCCTTTGAAAGATCAGCAGGTATTGTACCTTGCTTTTATACAACCTGAATGGTCTGTGACTGTTTCTCATAATACCTTCTAATATTTTTTTTCCAAAAGCATGTTAGTTTATGGTTTTTTTCTGAGATTTGAGAAATGCTAATCTGAGTATTCCATTGTTATAATAAGTCTCATCCTCATAAATTCATAGCAATGTAGCTGCATATGTCTTAATTTTGTTCTTTGTCCTTCTGCCCCTAAGCATTCAAGCCATCTTGCACTCTATTTTATCTGAGATAAAGTTCAAATTCTGAAAAACTGAACATTTACCTCTAGAAGGGGCAAATTTGAATGGCAATATTCTGATAAAATTATTGTTATATATGCCCCTATGTCTACCAAACCGTCAATGACCACATCAGTTATTCATATTTTTAACTTTGACATTTGTTCATTTATAGAAGTTTGCCAAAATATTTGCTTTATGTTTTTTTTTTCAGATTTTTTAATTCTCCTTTCTATTGAGAGAACAGTATGTTTTTTGTTTGTTTGATTGTTTTCTTTAATTGCTCTGGAAAGTTGTTTCCTCTGTGATGGCAGAATAAGGCTAAACTGGATTGGATAAGGAGGCTTTTGAAAACCACTTCAGGTTGTTTTCTGAGGGTAAAAAGTTACCTTGTCTGTTCCTTGTTGACCTGAACTCATTAGTCCAATGCCTTTCTTTGCCACACCTTCGACATACTCTAAAAGGGAGGGGTATTCTTTTGAGATTATTCCTAACAAAGACATTGTTTCTGGGTAAGTCTAGTTCACAGTCTCTTTTTTATGTGATCTTGCCTTCTACAGTTGTAACATTTGATATTTTATTTTTCCTTAAAACTCTAGAAATAAACTCTCTAACCCAGTAATCATCACATTTATAAGATTCTAAATTAATTGTATCATGAATCTAATTTTTCAAGGATGCTGAGCTTGTTTTTATTGGCCTAATTATATTTTTATATTGTGAATTAGCATTTTCAAAAGTCAAGATTCAATGTTAGTTGTCTAGCTTCTCAATCTGGAACCATTATCTTTACTGCTGCATTTGATCTCTGAAAAAAAAAAAAATCTGTAAAGTATTTTTTGTTCAGCCTTGAAGTTACTTTTGTAAAGGATTTAGTTCTTCAGTTCTGTCTCATGCATTCACGGTTGCCAGTAGACATAAGTTCAAGGTGTGTTCATTGTATCATGATTGTCTATATCAGCATAATCTCCTTCCCCAAGAGATTGGACTTGGGAGATTTCTATGCCTCTGTCTTTACTTCTTTGTTATATTGTTTAGCTTCATCCTCCCTCCATGTCTTTTACTATTAAAGCAGCCTGACCTTTAAGATAACAGTAACCATTTCTACCCAGTCTTTAGGGATAATTTGGTTACATGTTGACTAAGAATTTAACATTTGTTTTACAAATGGTAAATGAATACCACAAGTGAAAATTGCTTCCTTGATTCTCCTTAAATCTAATATTTTTACTGGAGCCCAACTTTTATTTGTACTCTGAGCAATGTTTTTTATCATTTTAGCCCAACTAATATTTGTACTCTGAGCAATTTTTTATCATTTTGCAATTTTTTTAAGTTACCGAATATACTAATACTGGCTGTTTGAAAGCTTTAGGTTGTTTTGTGTAATCTTATAAAACAATGTTGAGATTGATTTTTAAAATTTTTCTATCTGGGTCTGAATATCTCTGTGTTTTTTCTTAACAGGCTTCTCTAAGACTTTCTTCTTAGCATTCACATTAACTGACTTTTTAAATGATAAAACAGAAATAATCAAACAAATAATAGTTATTGTAAATATTATGATGATAATCTCATCTATGTTATTTATTTTTTCCTTTACTGGCTCCAGTTTCAAATTATCTAGAGTTATATCAAAGGAAGACCAACCACCTTTCATTATGTTACTCTTTCCATTTTTTACTGTGGGAAAAAGTTCTTTCTCTGCCTTAACCAAATTTCTCTTTTTAAGAAGACTGTAATGTCTCACCAAACTTGGAAGTGGAGCAGCTACTTAGTGTAGTAGCAGCCCAAGGAGAGGACCTAGAAAGAAAAAAGAAAACCACAACCCACCAGGAGAGGGAAGCTACTGTCTAAAAAACTCACCCAGATGAACATGGAGAAGAAGTAAATGTGGTGGGGTTCTGCCTAAGGCTGGAAGCTAACTCTGAATAGAAAACATAGTCAATAGGGGAGTGACCAGCCATGTGTATCTCCAGCTGGCAAGTGGTTTTTTATTTATTTTATTTTTATTTGCAAGTTCATACCCCAAAAGTTGAGTGTCAAATATTGCACAAATTCTATTTGGTAGTATAATAAAATCCCAAAGCCAGATATCAGGGAAAAGCTGGAAAGTCATAGAGAAAGAGAAACAAACCACATCTCACCCACCAACTCCTCAGGCTTGTCTCTATAAAATTTTTTGATTTCAACTTTTCTTGTTTTAGCACACCAATGAAGTATCTGGGAAAGCAAGAAAAAAAAATTTCTTCCTCAGTCCAGATATCTAAACTTCCTTTTTCCACATTCCAAAAGCTAGGAATAAGTTGTGTGTCACCAATTTTATTAAATATATGTCGCCACAGAAGACTATAGTTCTAGTTTGATTTCTAAGCTGTGATAAAATACCATAACCAAAGCAACTTTAAGAAGAGAGATTACATATTATAGTTCATCATTGCAGGAAAGCCAAAGAGGCAGGAGCTTGAAACACGGGTCAACATCACTCCATAGTCCAAGTAAGAAAGAAATGAATCCAGTCCTGCCTGTTGCCGGCTGCTGATGCTTATGCTCAGCTAGATTTATTTCATTCTTTCATAGTTCCTGGCCCAACCCAAGGAGTGGTGGCACCTTCATTCTGAGTGCATTATTCTACCTTAATTAACAATCAAAGCAATCCCCCTGGATAATGCCCACAGGCCAGCCTAATATAGCTATTCCTTATTAAGGGTCTCTTTGCATGTGGTTTTAAGATGTTGACAGTTAAAAATAACCAGTAAAACACCAACCATTGATTTTTTTCCCCAATAAATTCGTATTGATTCCCTAAAGATCCAAGATAGGCCTTGATGATCACTGGAACTACACAAACTAGCAATATGCCTATATGTGTATCCCCTTGCTCTAGCTGTTCTGAGTCATGCTGCACATTGTGTTAACTTCCCTAAGTCCTTCTCACTGCTCATTAAAACATCTTTTCTCCTTAGACTAACGTCTGGATCCAAGAAACCACGTCGGCTAGTTAGTAAACACAAGCCTCTTCCCTCTTTATATTTTTGATATTTATATTTTTTATTTTCCCACCCTAAGTCCTTAATAGAAAAATCATCTGATAAATAATTAGTGGCAAGTAGGTCTTGAAATCATATCACACAAATAAGTGTACTTATTTAGACCAACTCTAAAAGAAGTCTTTAAAAGACCCATAAGTAATTATCTAGGCATAAGGTATCTATAAGTAACACCTAATTAAACTGTACTTGACTAGAATTCTACTCCAGTAGCATTCGATGACTATTTTTTCATAACTCTCACAGCATCCCTCCCAAGGATTCAAAACTTTCCCTTTTGTCATAGTTACTATTTTCTTGGTAAATCATTATGAGTAGATAATGAGAACAATAGTGTTTGGTGAATATAAACAGTAGAAACACATGAGTTAGCAAGAAGCAAGTATCCTGTTTCCATCAAATCTTCCTATCTTGTGTTTCCCAGGCACAAGATAGTGTATGAGTACAACAGCCTGCAAGCCATACATTCCAATATTAGTTGCCTATTGCCCTGGCTCCTGCCTTCTCTTCCATTTCATATTGTTTAATACAGATTCAACCCATCTCTCACACATGCAAACTTTTCTTTCCAAGCCCAGGAGCTAAAGAAAGAAGAGGCAAATGGAGATGATATGCTATAAAAAGGAGACACAAAGTGTCCCAGTGCTTATTAATAGGTGAGGTTCCAGATGTGTCCTGACCAGATTGTCCAACATTGTATGTATAATAAACTGAAAATCCCATGGTATTCATGTGTTGGAAATTGATATTAGTTTATCAAAAATATGTTGCATGACAGAAAAAAATATCTGTGAATCATATGAACTCACAGAATAGCAATTCTGAAGAAAACATTTGTCTGTATTTTCCCATTTTGAATGAAAAAAATGATCAGAAAGATTAAAAAAAAAGAAATAATGATCAGATAGAGAGGGTTAGTATGGTATTTTGAATATAAGTATTTTCTTTTATCTCTTTCAATGGTCTCTTTCTAGATACAATAAATTCCTAGATTCTAGAATGGATGCATGGAGCTTCTCCATACATACCATAGACTTTACTTGAATTCCATGAACTCTTAGAGACTCTGATCATCCATGGGACTGGGAGTGGCTTTTAAGCAGGAATCAGGCATGTACATTACTGACAGGGAAGGATCTAAAGTGCTTGTCTGATATAGAGTATTACTGGGATAGGTTAAAAACTACTCCTGAAACATGATATTTAATTTCTATATAAGTCTTGATGTTAAATGTCTCATGTTTATATTTTCTCTATGTCAGAATTCTAATTTATAATAACCCCAAGATTGATATGCCATTATGTATTTTAACATTAGCAATAAAGTAGTATGTAGGTTAAACTAAAGTGTAAGCAGAAAGAGATATGATGAAATGTACCAGTAAAAATTTTAAAGTAAATTAGTTATAGATTTACCATTATTAAAATTATAAAAATCTATCAATCCTTTGCTTAAAATACAGGCTTTTTAATAGCTGGTAGGTCTGAAGTCTCTTGAAATTCTATGGAAAAAAAATCTCATGTTTCTATATATTGTGAAACACTAATTATGAACATTTCCCTTTAAACAAACACAAACAAAAACAAGAACAATAAAATAAACAAACCAAAACTCCACAAACAACCTATTAGGGTTGTGAAGATTGGTTTGTATGTAAAGGTGGTAATTTAAATAAACAAGGCCAGAAAATGCATGTTTAAAATGTGTCTGTAATTTTACTTTGTTGCTAGGGATACAATATTTTGTGATAGGCAGTTTTTCTTTCTTTAATCTTCCTTTTACGCGAAGCTTACTTCAACTTCTTTCTTTAACCCTGCTAGCATGCATGTGTGATAGTGGAATCAGGGCAGAAATGACTGCCTGGCAAGATGAAAACATATAAGCAAGCCTTTAGGAGGAGAGAGAGAGAGAGAGAGAGAGAGAGAGAGAGAGAGAAAGGATGGTCATGCACATGGTGCTTGAGATGCTAGATATCCCTATTCTATGGGGGTCCCTAAAAGACCCCAGACTCAGATACTCTGGTACTGCAAATAGGGTATGGGGTTAATCATGTATGAATAGACTTTAGCCTCAAAATACATGACAATATTTAAAGACTGAAAACGTTAATAGTGTATTTATTATTTAGTTATTTCATACTCAGATGTGGTCCTGGTTGGTACCCTTAAGACACTACTGAGTAAAGTAGGACTACAGGAGTACACACTAGGCTTGCAGGCCTAGAAGCAGGAGCCCCCACAGCAGCCTGAGAAGATCATCCAGCTGTTGCTGAGAGACTGGCTGTTGGAGAGAGGGAAGCCACCTGCAGGTACGGACCTTGGCACTGGCTACCAGCTGCTGCGCTGCCTTGAGCATCCTCCGTAGCTCGCGCAGCAAAGCTAACTGCAAAAGGCAAGCGAATAAATGCAAGGCCAGGATCCCCGCAGCTCTCCACGAGACTGAGCCCTTGTGCCGGATGCTAGTGCAGGACTAGCACAGAGCTGACTGAGCTGCCTTAGGTGAGGGGCCGCGTCCCTGCTGGCCTAGACCGGAGCGACCCGCACGGATGTCACCCGCCGCCACTGCCGCCCCAGCCCCAGCACCGTGACCGCTCCGCGCGCTGCAGTTACAGGTTGGTCACCGCCGCTGGCCCTGGAGGCTGCGGCAAGCGGGCTCAGAATCCTCCTACTCAGGAGGCCAGGAGGCGCGCCGTTCGCCCTTCACTGGGGCCCGGCCCAGGCAGGAGCTGGGGACCGGGGAGGCCGCCTACAGCTCAGCCTGGGGCGCACAAGGAAGGGACCCTAGGAACCACTGTGCACACTCTGCCCCCTGGCAAGCTGCTTTGGAGGGGGGGGGCTTGGAAAGCCATGGGTCGCTGGTTAGGGCCTGCCCAGCCTGGGCATCCAGCAGGTGCTAGAGGTGGGAAAAGCAAGTGGCTGAGGGTGGGGCTGATGCACATTAAGACCACCATTGTGCTGTCCTTGTCTGCCTCTGGCCTTCACCAGGGTCAATTTAACAACCTGGATGAGGATTTCTGGGGTGCCTCTGCTCCATCAGCTTTTGGGAAGGCCTTCCTGGCCTTGCCCCACTCTGTGTTCCTGCAGACTGCTGTTTGTTTAATTGTCCTGGTTTTATCAGTTGTCCTGGTTGAACAGCTGTCATTAGGGTGCCCACACCAGCAAGTAAAGTCCTGTCTTGCCAAAGCAACCCCATTTTGTCTTTGAACCTTTAAAAGCTCAGCTTGGTGGGCCTAGCTGGAATTAGGAAATGATCCAGAACATTGACCCGGAGTTAGTTATTTCTCCGTGTTCCTTTGAGACAACATAATGCTTCTAACCCTAAGTTCTTTATCATAAAAAAATTTAGCTTTGGGCCCAATTTTCCAAAGATTGTATTGTGTGTGAACACACACACACACACACACACACACACACACACACACACACACACACTGCTCAACCTTGGGAAGATTTCAGTCTCTGGACCCAATTTCCCTGGGTGGGAAAGAGAAGTAAGGTCCCTTGAGGCTTTTGTTTCTGTATTGTTGGTCTCTCAGATGGGATCAAAAAAATAACAGGTGTCTGTTTCTGTTTTTGTTTTTAAATTTATGATTCCTCTTTTCATAGCTTTTGCTATGACTTTGTGTTACCTGGGAGAGAAGCAGGGTCTGTGGCAGTTTCTAAACAGCAGGAGTGGCTCTTTACATTCAGATTTGTCTGTCCAACAATCCAAATAAGACTCGTGGCTTCTCAAATCTCCACAACTTCAGAAATTTATTTCTGAATTGTTGAGTGTCTATTCTGTGCCATTCTATGACAAGCATTTCAGTCTCCTCTGATATAAATTTTATTAAAGAAAGTACTCAAGGAAAGAAGAAAACTCAGGCTTTGCCAAATAGCTAAAATGTATGTAGGGACATTGGAGATTAAGAATAATTACATGTCTGAATAGTGTGCTACTGTCCTTGAGAAGAATGGTGTTAGAAATACTTTAAAAAATGAAATAATGATTTGTGAAATGGTAACACAAAGCAAGGAATAGGAAACATGTTCATTTAAAAGAAGAAAATCTACTCATAATAGCATCATTTGCTCATAGTTCAGTGAACTGAAGACTTGTGTAGTGTTTCATTTTTTCCCTTTGTGGATGACAGTGTGTTCCAGTAGCTTTTTCCCCTCTTACCAGCATGAAGTGTATGTGTATGTCCATAGGTGCACCTGTGGAAGAACTTATTTATTTCATCATTCATCAATGACACTAGGATAACTTTAGATTTAAATGCTTGCATAAGAAACTAGTCACATGTAAGTAGGCCTTAAATTGTAAGCAAAAATTGACGTCTTAGTCACAATATCGTAACATAAGCCAGAGAATGAACTAGGATGTGGGTATTCTTTGAGGAAAAGAGGTGGAGCCAGTCCCTAAGAATCTGTCAGAAAAATGCCCATGCAGGTCATAAACATAGTGAGAGGCACTCCATTCTAGTTTGGGTCTGGAAACAATGCTCTTTTTTTCTTGAAATATGAAATTTTATTGTTTTATAAATTTGCTCTGATTATTACTGCCATTAAAACCAGGGGTCAGATAGCTACATAAGATGGTTGTTTTAGATGAACAAGGGCACAGGCCAACACTGGGAATCTTTGGACAAATGGCATTTGAGTACACTAGACAAAGGAGACCCATGAGCAGAATGAGAGCAGGCTCAATCTTTCAATAGCAACTGGCTCAGAAGAACATCATGAGGGATACACAAATTCAGGAAACAATGCTCTTAAGCTTCATGATATTGTAAATTATCCATCCCTCCAAATGGTAACAGTGTTTTAGAATTTAAATGCCTGTCCTGTCTTAGCTGTGTCAAGGACTTTCCCAAGAACCTTTGTGCATCCAAAACTTTTTTCTGTTTTAATGTTTTGAATATTTGTTATCTTCTAAAATATTTCTTGAATTTTTGACATAACTACATTATTTCTCCCTTCTTTACCTCCCTCCAACCTCCTTCTATACTTCTCCTTGCTATCTTTAAAGTTTACGCCTATTTTTCATCAATTATTTATATACATATGTATACTCATATACATATCTAACTGTAACCTACTTGGTCTGTATAATGGTTCTTGTGTTTATGTTTTCAGGTCTGGCCACTTGGTACTGGATAATCAATTGGTGTGCTCTTTCCTATGGAAGACTATTTTTCCTGTTTTTAATATTCCTTAGTTGTCTGTAGTTCTTTGTGTAGAGTTGAGACCTTGTGCTTTCCCCTGCCTACATTAACATCTTTATTGCTGATGTCCTTGTTCAACTTATGTTTAGGCAGTATGATGGTGAAACTAAGTAGGTTCCTTATATTCAAAAATCAAAGGGGATGCAGACAGCTAAAGACTGGGTAAAGATGCTTTTTTAAACAAGCTACTACAAATGATTACAACGTTCTTGTTCTTAGTAGTCTTGTTACATTCAGAAACTTACATAGCTGTGGTTATAATATAAATTATATCATTTGTTCTATACACTAGTTATTATAAACATTTGAAGTGTTTCTGTACAGTTTTGCTTACTTTAAAATTTTGTAAGACTATATTGCACTATTACCCCCACAAACATAACTGGTACAACTGTCACTGGATACTTGCTTCTTCTACTTTTTTATCACTGTAAAAAAAAAAAAGTCCTGATAGATCATCATGATACATTAGTAAATTCCCATCTTAAGTTTTTTTTCTGAAAAGTTATCAACAGTTATGTTTCTCAGAATAAGCATATGGATTTTACAGATATATGCATATTTACCTAAATACATATGAAAAATTTAACTTCCTTAAAAATAAGATTTATTCTATAGTGATGTGTATATGCCTTCAAGAGTCTATGTGCTCTGCATGTGTGCAAGTGTTTGTGGAGGCCAAATAATAGCATATACCTTAAACTGGAGGTAGAAGAGCTTAGGAGCCACCACTGGGTGTTGGGAACTGAATCCAGATCCACTTCAAGACTTGTAAGTGCTCTTAACTGCTGAGTAATTATTTCAACCACATAAAGTATAAATATATTCAAATGTGTTTACTCCATGCTTTAGAATTAAACCTGACATTTTAAAAGCATGTGTGAATGACCTTCTCTCTTAATTAAAGAAGAAAAGTTAATAACTGGACTTTATGACTTTTGTGTAAATTAAAGACGTAAAATATTCTTCTGAAAACTAAGCAATAAAACTGAACTTCTATGGTAAAGCCAAAATTGGAAAACTATAGAAATTGAAAGTTGACAAAAGTAAATAAATGCAATTATTCTTAGGTAAAATGTGGGTGGGTTTCAATTTTATTTTGCTTCTTTTTTTTTTTTTTTTACTTAGACTTCAAATACATGATTAAAAGAATTTTTAGTGAAATGCACCTACATATTGAAGAAGAAGAACATAGCTCCTAGACTTCAGAAACTAAAACATTTTGGTTTGAGTCCATAGATATGTTGCAGTTTCAGCTCTCTATGAGGGTTGCTAGGAACTAAGAAAGAAAAATTCCAGAATGGACTCCTAATCTTAACATGGTGGTAGCTAATACTGTATACTGAGTCTGGTGAGACAAATGTTTTACTTCTGAAGCAGTTTCCCAAGCAGATCCCAGGGCAAGTGTACCCAGACCCAAAGGAATATGCTCATCTGCCAGGGACTGAACCAATGAGTCCAGAGGGAGAGCAGGTGCAGGGCTCCAGGGAGGTAGCAAAGGAGGATTAGAAATACAAAAGGCCCAAACCCTGTAGCCAAAGGATTCATTTATGGGGAGATCAAGAGGAAAAATTATATCCAATTATGCAAAGGAAAGAGATGAAAGAAAGACTTTGTCTGTAGAGAGGATGGCATGTCTGGAAGATAGCCAACAGAGACATACACATGCTCTTCAGGACCAAGAAAACAGCACAGATGGAACACAGCCATGTTTTAGAGTGAAATAAGATCATTTTCCCCCTTTTAGATTAAAAAATATCCAAATACACAGATCAAAATAAGCTAATATGTGCCAGGAAAGATAAATAAAGCAGAGCCAACATCTACATATACCCTGGTGCAGACTGAAATTGAAAATAAGAAAGAAAATAGCTCATCAGTATTCCTACCAAGTGTTTGGTTTTTTTAAGTTACATGTGTACAAATGGACAATTCAGATTGAATTGATACTCTCCCACACAAATTACCAATCAACAGTAAAATGACATTCTTAAATGAGTAATTCACAGAAAAATCATACGACATTTCCCTTATAGGCTCAAAATGAAAAAAAAAAAACAGTTAAATAAATAAAAAATGATACTAAGGCTGTCATGGTTTATACAGTTCTAATAAAGACAGACTCCTTACATATGTAATCTTAAGATTTTAAAATGCATTGCTGAAAGTATTGTTATAATAAATGGGAAAACACATGGCTTGGAGATTTAGTATCTTCTCAATGTTCTGTGCCCTAAAAGGACATTAGGAATGAACACTGTAGGTTAAGAATTAAAGAAAAAGAAAAAATGAGAATGAAAATATAGTTGTATTAATTATAAAGTACAAAAACTCAATATCAGAGAAGAGTTATGTTCTTTCTAGTTGCTAGGAAATATTAATATTTTTGTTGCATACATTTGTTGTGTATAGTGGTAGATTTCTTAGAGACAGTTTCTACTATATTGTATTCTTGACCACACTCACCTTACATACCTTTTCTACTCCCCCTTTTCCCCAAACTGGCCTTTTTCCTTCTCTGTCTCTTGCTTCTATGTAAAATTTATGCATTGAATAGATTATGTACATATATATAGTTTTATTTATTTATAAACAATCTTAGTTTCACAAATGAGAAAATATGTGATATTGATCAATGGAGCTAGCTTACTTTGCTTAATATGATAATCTCCAGTTGCATTTATTATCCAACTAGTATGTTTCACATCTTCATGGCAGAATAAAACCCAATTGTATACCCAACACATTTTCTTTAACAAACACTTAGACAGATTCCATAGCTTGACTGTTGTGTTACATGCTGCAATAAACATGCTGTGCAGATGTCACCATGGAATGTTCATTTAGAGTCCTTTGTTTATATTCCTTAGAATATTATGATTGAGTTGTAGGTAATTATATTTGTACTCTGCTGAGGAATTGCCATACTGAGTTTCATAATGATCTGACTGCCCTTCATTTCTACCAGCAATGTATTGTGGTTTCTCCCTCTCCCACTTTTGCCGGCATTTATTGTTCACTTTCTTAACTATAATGGAATCCCACTAAAACAGCTAAAGATTTGAGTATTTTTTCTCTACTTGTTGACAATTTGTATTTCATAGTTTGAGAGCTGTCTCTTCATTTCATTAATATATTCATTGGTAGGTTGATTTCTTGCTATTTAGCATTTCTCTTTTCCATTTTTAGCTCTTTTTATTCTAGACACTAATATTCTATCAAAGGTATAATAATCAATATTCATCAGTAGGAAGTATTAGAATGCCTGGAAATAAAGCTGTTATTGGAGAACCTGGATAATCTGTTGGTGGCAATGGAGATATAGACAAATGTTTTACCACTAGGAAAGAAAGTGCTAACAAATCTTGCTGACCAGAGATTGAAATGGAAAATAAATAAGCTCAATCTCTAAGACTGTAAGATTCTGAATATATTTATTAGTATTTTGTCATCTCTACAGAAACCAAATACTTATCTTTTAAAGCATAAGCCAAAATTATTTTTTCTTAACTGTTAATGTGAGACCCACATATGATTAATTTTGAATATCACTTCTTGAGTAGAAGAAACATTTTTATAAAAAAATTTCTTACTACCTTTTTAGTGAAAGAACTCCTACAATATATTCTGATCATGGTTTCCCCTCCCACAACTCTGACCAGATCCTCCCCATCTCCCTGCCCATGAACTTAATGCCCTTTCTTTCTCTAGGAAACAAATACTTTCTAAAAGCACAAGTTATAGAAGTCTATAACACCTAAGATAAAATTTTTTATTTGACAAAATAAGTCTCTGATCTTCTACAAGCAGTAGACATTAGGTATTAAATTTGATTAAAGTTTAAAACTAAAAAAATATAAAACTTAAACAGGAATCTTAGAAGCATGAAAATGTATTTAGTCTTTCCATGGGCTGAAGCACAGATATTAAAATGTATAATAAAAGGATTTAGTCTTTCCATGGGCTGAAGCACAGATATTAAAATGTATAATAAAAGGCTAAAGAATAATAGAATTGCTCATTTGGGAGAAAATTTCCTTGAATTACCATTTCCACTTCCCTCATCTATCTATCTATCTATCTATCTATCTATCTATCTATCTATCTATCTATCTATCATCTATCTATCTATCATCTATCTACAATAAATAGGTAGGTATATAGATAGATAGATAGATAGATAGATAGATAGATAGATAGATAGATAGATGATAGATATTTATGTTTATATTTAATTTAGAAAATAACATCATCTAGTAATCTGTAGTCAGAACTTTTTCTGTCCCACCTGGCCAGTTTCACAGCCTTACATTTTGAAGTCGAGATATTTTCAAAATATATAGGTTAATAACCCAGCAGCATTTGGAATCAGATGTCTTTTAGCAGCTGTTGCTCTGTCCTCAGTTTGTTTTTTATTTAAAAAAAATCACTGCTCCCCCTCCCTTTCCTCCTCCCAGTCTCTTGCAGTCCTTCCTCAGCCTCCTCCCAACACCCCATCCATTCCCCAAGGGCAAGGAGTCCCAAAGTGGGTCAGTTCAGTCTGGTATATCCAGTTGAAGTAGGTCTGAGGCTCTTACCCCAGTATTATTTTATTATTATTATTATTTTAAAAAGTCATATTTTTTAATCCATGTATCCCCTTGTTCAAGCTCCCTTCCCCCTCCCAGTCACTCTCTCTTCTCCTCATCTCCTTATCTCCTCCCCAGCAATGGCAGGAGGTCCGAAGGTCCCAAAGTGGCTTAGTTCAGCATCCACTCCAGGCAGATCTGCTTTCCTCATCCCCACATCAAGACTGGGTCAGGTGTTCCTCTGGAGGGAGTGGGCTCCAAGGTGCCGGTCCAAGGTGCTTCAGATCCCAAGCTGTTCAGTGGTTGTGGTTTGCAGCTTGGACATGCTTAGCTTCTTTTGTTTAAAGTCCACTAATGAAGTGTGTACATCCCCTGTTTATCTTTCTGAGTTTGTGAGCTCTTGCTCAGGAGGATATGTTCCTTTAAAGGGAATGGGTTTTGAGATGACAGTTCATGCACCAAGAGCATACTCTGATCCTAAGTACAAGGCTCCACAAACTGCCCATGCCATTTGAAAGCCATCTACCTTTTGAAGATTTCATTCCTTTCCATGAAAGTTCCTCAGCAATTATTTCAGAGTCAGTGAGTTCCCAAAAGCTTAGGCCAGCTATCTCTGTGGGTCTCCTCCTCATGATCCTTATGCCTTTCCTCATATATTCTCTCCTCTCTCCCTCCCTTCAGCTGGATCAGAAGCTCGACCTGGTGCTTAGCTATGGATCTCTCCTTCTGCCTCTATCCATTGCTAGAAGAAGGTTCTATAATGACAATTAGGGTGGTCATTAATTTGATTATAGGGGATGTCCTGTTTAGGCACCCTCTCTACTATTGCTTGGGAGTCCTAGTCAGGGACATCTTGTGGGTTCTTGGAGGTTTCCTTAACACTTGGTTTCTTTCTAACCCCACAGTGGCTCCCTCTATCAAGATAACTGTTCCTTTGTTCTCCCTCTCTGTTGCTCTTCTCACTCAACCATCTATTTCTCTCATGGTCTCTTTCCACCTCCCCTTTTTCTCTCGCTCCCTACTACAATCCCAATTTACTCAGGATATCTCTATTTCCCCGTCCCAGGGGGATCCCAAGATGTCTGTCTTGAGTTCCTCCTGTTACCTCAGGGGGAATGGGGTTTGAGTCTGGATATTCTTTGCATTATGTCTAAAACCCACTTATGAGTGAGTACATACCATGTCTGTCTTTCTGGGCCTACATTACCTCATTCAGAATGATATTTGCCTGTAAATTTTAAGATGTCTTTTTTTTTTTTTTAACAGTTCTCCATTGTGCAGATACAACAGAATCTCTGTATAATTTCTATCTTTACATGGCTTATTTTTTAAAACTTATCCTTTTTTAAGGGACCTTCTTTGCATTTTTCTTTTCTTTCCTGAGCCTACATATATTTTTAAAGACACTGTAAACATTTTGGAGGATTTTTTTTTGTCTGTATCTGTTTTTACTGTATATCTCTCTTTTTCTGACCACACCTTTAATTTGCTAAGATCTGGCTAGGACTAAAGGCTCAGCTATGGTCACTTGCTCCACCTAGTTTTTCTGTCTGTGAGAGCTTGCTTAGCTTCATGGCAGAGGCACTGGCAGAAACTTTGTTTACCAGACCAACTCTGGGGAATTTTAGGGTCCACACTGCCACAAACTAGAGCACACAACCCGCTGCTCATAAACCTCATTTAAGTGTTTTGCAGCAGGGTCTCTTAAAAGAACCTTGAGATTTTCGCCACTAAAGCTGAATCAGAAAGCCCCTTTTAAAGGAGCCACACCTCTGCTTGCTGCCAACAGACAAAGCCCTTCAATAAAATGTTGCTACCAAAAAGTAGTCTTTAACTCTGTTCCCTTTTCATCTGAACAGAAACCTTAAATATGCCATATGTAGTTCATGCTAGAACCAAGGCTTTTGTGAGACTTCGGGGGGCCCACTGTGTTGCAGCTCAATCTCCATGCCACAAATCTACCATGCTGTAGGCTCCAGCCTGCAGGCCACTGAGTCTCTGAACCAAGGCCCACTTGAGAGGTATAACTAGGAAGATGTTTTTGGCTAAGTTTCTCTATTCTAGAAGTCTTTTAATGCTCTCTCAGGTTTTATGTGGATGTATGTGCACCACGTTGCAGCATCATTTGTAATAAGAAGTTTTTTTGTCCCACCTTGCTGGTTCCATAGCCTAGCCAGTCTAATAATCTGAGTCCCAGATAATCTCACAAAGCCCTATATTAATAATAAACTGTTTGGCCTATGACTCAGGCTTGTTACTTGCTAATTCTTACTCTTAAAATAACCCATGATTCTTATCTATGTTTAGCCCTGTGGCTTGATAACTTTTCTCAGTGCTGCATTCTTACCTTCGTTGCTCTGTGTCCAGTTGCCATCTTTCTCCTCTCTTTCTCTTCCCAGAATTCTGTTAGTGTGGTTATGCTGCCCATACTCTATGCTTGCCTTCTGGCCAATCAGCATTTTATTAAACCAATACAAGTGACAAATATAGTACACAAGATCATTCTCCCACAATTTTCCATTCATGCTATTTTTTAAATTTAAAATACATTTATTCTTTGAAAATGTTATACAGTGTATTTTGATCATATTTCCTTCCATTACTCCCCTAACAATGCCAAGGTTTACTCCTACTTCTCAGTCACAACTTCCTGTCTGTAAAAAAATAACTCAGTCAGTTTTGTGCTGCCCAGATATTCCTCAGTAAGGAGTCATCCACTGAAGTAAAACCACCTTTCCAAGGGTTATAGTCTTAAAGAAAACTGATTTTCATTCCTACAAGCCATCAGCTGTCCATAGCTCCTTGGTTGGTGTCAAGGTCTGGGAACCTCTTCTTCACTTAAGCTAGAATGGTGACTTTCTTCATCTTGTGAAGGCAACAAAGACTCTGTGAGTATAGGAGTACCCCTCTCCATAGTAATCTCTGAGCCTTGCGGGTATGTCTATAATACAGATCACTACTGTATCTGGGCATTCTATTGACACTTATTTCTGTACCTTGACATGTTGTGAGTTCCAGTATTAATGGCCATTTAGTCTGATGAGGTCTGAGAGCTTCACTAAACTATGATAGACACATTTAGAGAGCAGTCTAATATTATATTGATTTATTAGATTAACAATAATAAGTTCACCTATGGAGACTGTGAACCCCCCCACCCCAGATTCTTAAACATATTTGTTCTTCATGTAGAGAGACCTTAAATCCAATCAGAAAGTAGTTGGTCACCTCCACAATATTTATGCCACGATTGCTCCTATGGTATATCTTTTCATTATGGTAGTTCACTGGGTTTACATCTTAGTGAGAATGTTGATGACTTTTTCCTTTGCTTCTGCAGGATGCATATGTAGCACTGACCTCCTAGTACTAATAAAGTGAGCCAACAGGGAAAAAATCATCCTGGTCAGCATTAATTTGATTGTTTCATGTATTACAACTTCTTCTCCAGTTATTGATCTGACATATCTTGAAGACCCACAAAACAATACATGCTATGTATTGCTATTGCTTTTGATTTCTTACCAGAACTTAATAGTAATACTCTGTTGCTGAAGAGACCACACTCAGGCACATGGCATGCTGGTGGATGTTAAAGTACATCTCTCAGGGGGTCAGTTCTCTCCTTGTAGGATAGGAGGGGCTTCAGAAACTAATGACATAATCAGCCTGTGATAATTTTTAACTTTGACATTCTTTTCTTAAAATTTACAAATATCTATGTTTTATTTAGGATGGTTCAAAAAGTTAAAACAGTATGTCCTAGAGGGAATAGCAAGAACTAGTTTGAAATGTTGACTAAATTGTATGAGTAAAGACTAAGAGAGGAATCTACATCTCCATGACTTCCTGATTCTTCATGTTGTCAATATGAAATCAAAAATCATCAAATGTATCATAATATAAAGTAAGATATTGCTTTTCAGGACCTAAAGTAGGAAGAATTGGGGGGTTGCTAACTACTGAACATCAAGTTTATTTCTGCAAAATAAATAAATCTTAGAAATCTGCTGCATGTATGATATCGCTTCTATCATGAATTACATTGATTACTTAAATCAGAATATACAGCTTATATTAAGTATTATTATAATACAGAATGATTTTATTCACAAATCTATCTGTGTATTACACTATTAAAGAGTGAAACCAGGGCTTTACATATCCTGAGCAAGTGCTCTACCACTGAGCTACACTCTCAGTCCTGTTTTTACTGCTTGTTTTGAGACATGGTCTCACTAAGTTGTCCATGTTAGCCTTCAATTATCTCATAGCCTTGAATTTGGGATCTTCCTAGCTGAGACTCCTTATTAATTTAGGATTATAGGCTTATAGCTCTAGGCCCAATTAATAGATTTTTTTGTTGTTGTTGCTGTTGTTTTCTTCTTTCATTTGTTTAAACTGCAATGATATATAAACACAAATACAGACTTGTTTCCTTTCCTTGGAATACCATTCTAGTTTGAACATGTAGGTTACAATACAAAAGGAGACTGGGACATTGTAGTTCATTCTTAATTCTTTTACTAAGCCCAATAACTTAAAAGATCAAATTAAGTTCAATTCTTATAATTTAAACAACAACAACAAAAGCTTCCTTGAATCCTTGGTAAAGTAATTGCATTGCTTTTAGCATCATTTTAGAAATAACAAGAAGAAAATAATATGCTGTTGTTCCTCAGATGTTAGGAAGTAGATTCAGCATTAAGAAAAATCTAAGATTCATTTTCTGTTTCTAATCAGTATGTTGGAAAAAGACAAAGAGAAAGGAAATGTCTGTCTTTGAAAATGGAGTTTGGATGATCTTGGCTGCTTCTGTGTGGTCACTCACCTTGGGTGGCCCGGCATCCTACTGGAACCTGAGAAGAATGCAGCAGGCTGTTTTCACAGAACTACATCTGAGTTAGTAGTCAGGTCACAGAAGAACATGTGCTCCCAAGAAAAAAGCCTGCATTTGGAAGAGGGAAAATAGGAGAAAGGGAAATGAGGGAGGAGAGAAGGAGAGAGAGAGAGAGAGAGAGAGAGAGAGAGAGAGAGAGAGAGAGAGAGAGAGAGAGAGAGAGAGAGAGAAAAAAAAAAAAAAAAAAAAAAAAAAAACAGCAAACAACCAAAATCAAAGCAAATACTTTCACACAAACCTAGACTATAAAATTGATTGCTACAGGACTGTGATTGACACATTGAAGACAAGAGCTTCTTCAGAGAGCAGAAACTAGGGACAGGGTCCTTAGTCTGTAAAATGATCCTTGTAAGTACTGAATGAGCTAAAGTATACTAAGTTTAAGACAGTTCGTGGTACATAATGATCCCCCAGTAAACAGTTTTATTGGAAGGCATCTGTTTTTGAGTGAAAGTAAATGTAATCTGGCAAAAATGAATCAAATGAGCTCACTAATTTATTCTGAAAACTTTCATGTTTCACATGGTGTGTGTGTGTGTGTGTATTGTATGTAGTATTTTTAGGTTTATATGTTCATATGTGGGTTCATTTGTGGTTTTGAAGCTATTTTCCTATAGTTGAACATTAAACTGGCTGGGGAATAATATTAGGTTTCATGTCAAATTACGTTTCTTTCTTAAGGGGTTTAGATTATTAAAAAATAAAATAAGTATTTTACTTTAATATTATTTTAAATTAAGTAACGACAGTATTAAGCAATAATTAAACAGATGACACTGGGATGGCTGGGTTTGAGTTGAAGAAAATGCTGTGACCTGTGTACTAGGCTGTTAGCGCTCGCTCTAAGACTTGCTATCTGGAATAATGGTAGAGGACTCCAGAGAAAGCATGCTAGGCCATGCAAATAATTTGGTCTGAGACAAGGAGAGGACTGTTGGCCATTGAACACAGTGTTGTAAGACTTATTCATTGACAATTTATTATATAAGAAAATAAATATTTATTAAAGAGTTTATATGAACACAGATACAAAATTGAACCTTAAAGCAACTCTTGGAGAGTTGAGCTGTCCTAAGCAGTAGCAGTGGCAATCCTCTCTTTGAGAATACAGGAACCAACAGAGAGAGCGGGCAGTGTATAACCAATCTTCAAAGGGGGCTAGCCAGTCAGGGTCCTGGAGACCCCAAAGCTACATCTCTAGGTCTTCCTCAATAACACCTGAACCTACAACGTCTCTCTCTTTTGTCTAACTAAGAAAGTTTTAAACTTAAGTATAAGACTATATCTAATAGAGATAATCACAAGGTAATGTATGGGGGAGGGAAAGACAATACATAAACAAGGTCAAACTACAACTAACAAACAAACATAGAATATATTTTTAATGTTTAGAATATTGGTAAGTGGCAATATACAGAGATTACGTTACAGATTTTTATCTTGAATAATATGAATCTAATGTTTGAATGTTCTTAGCTAAGATATGAGATGGTAGTAACCTTAGTTATTTGGTCTTTAACCTCATCAAAGACCTGAGAAGGAAAAACATACTATCTGAATAAGCTGAAAGCACTTTTAAAATTTTGGAGAAGTTAGCAACAATCAGCTATCTGGACAGTCACCCAAAGCTTTTTTGCAAAGTTGGAGCATCTACCTTTTTTGGTTATAGGCTAAGGATATCTGGTAGATCTTTTAGAATCAGAGTATTTTGAGAAACTGTCGTATTTTGTCTTAGCAGGTTTTAGCAGTCTCTATCTTTAATCTTATTCATCTGGATTGGACAGCATGCTTCTTGTCAGCATTTGAGGTAATGGCAGATTTTTGCCCAATAGGCCATTGTCTGCCAGGGAAGACAAACTCTTTGTGGAGTGTCTTTTATACTCAACACTATCTCAGGAGTTATGTCTCTCATGGCCAAATTTTGAATAACAAAACATTAAATGTCCTATTTTTTAGGTCTATGAAGTGATTGAAGCCACTTGTCCATCTGATATATTTTACTATATATCTGGGAAACCTAAACAGCATGGCTAGTACATGACAAACCTAAGTAACTGTGATCTGTAATTTTTATTATCTTAAAGACTGAAGCTAGAATTGCAAAAATAGATAATCTATAAATTGATATAATGACTCTGAGTGTGACAACCATATAAATATTAAACAAAGGTAAATGTATAGTGCAAAATGACAACAGTATCTTTAATACATATCATTATATAAAATATCTAAAGAGAAGTAGACAAAACATCTTAAAAAGAAATAGAATGTATGTGTGTGTGTGTATTATGACTAGTATAATTAAACAAAGGTAGAAATTGTATAGCAGAAATGACAACAATATGCTTAATATGAATTAATGTGAAAAATATTTTAAATAGAGGGAGAAGCACATGCAAAATATGGCAATTATATATTTAATTTGTATCAATATACAAATTATTTTAGACAAATAAAATAATTTTAGATTTGAATCTGTACTAATATACAAATTATCTCAAGCAGTCATATAGAATAATTTCACATTTGTATCAGCATACAAACAACTATACCAGTGCGAACAGTTTATGGTTCATATTTGGCTAATAATTTTTTACAGGTAGATACAATAATCTACCTATATCTATCCTATCTACTCCTTTTTCTCTTCTTTAAAAGAAATTTATGATTCTATATTGTTGTCCATATTATTGTAGTGAACCCACCACAACACAGGGACAGGACACCTGGAAGAACAGAAAGAGGTGTGAGAACAGAGGCTCTAGGACTCAGTTGTGCCTGAACGTGGAAGGAATGCCAAGTGGGCAGAGAGAATAAAGCATAAGATAGGGCAAATAGATGCAAGATAACCACTGTGGAATATTGCTTTACAATACGTGAAGACATGTAACTGTGATTGGTTTAACAAAAAGCTGAAGGGCCAATAGCTAAGCAGGAAACATAGGTGGGACATCTGAAGACAGAGAGCTCTGGAAAGAAAAAAAGGAGGAGTCGTCAGCTGAACTCAGAGGGAACAGACATACAGCAGGAGAGGTGAAAGCCATGGATCACGTTTCAACCTGCAGGTGAATAGAAATGGGTTAGTTTAAGTTATGAGCTAATGGAACAAGCTTAAGCTGTAGGTTAAGCTTTCATAATTAATAATAAGTATCTATGTCACTTTTTATGAATTGGTGGCCCAAAGAAATATCTACTTATAGATATCAGACAATAAGACAACTTAAATGTTTTCCCCTAACTTAAATAATGACATATTACACAAAAATCATAGAATGTTGTATGCAATTTCTCTAAGTGGAAATGTCTTCTGTCTAAAAAGACAGCGGCAAAGAGAAAAATCAAATGCTACAGAAGTGATTGTTTTCCCTGTACCAGTACTGGGAGTTCATGTCCCTGCTTGTCTTTGAGTATTTTCATGGTGTATTAAAGTACACTGTAGATTCAAATGCAAAAATGGTAGAAGGTCTTGTTCAAACATAAATCTTTTTACAAAAGCTATATTCATTTATTTGTATATGAGTGTTTTCCTGCATGTATGTATGTGCACTGTGTGTGTGCATTGCTTGCAGTAGCTTAAAAGGACGTGCAGGATTCCATAAGATAGTGTTACAGACAATAATGAACTACCATGTGGATTCTGGAAATCAGAAAAGTAAATGCTCTTAACTACTAAACAATATATTCAGCCACTCAAACAAAGTCTTAATGGCTTTTTTTTTGGGGGGGGGTTCTGAGGCCATATTGAGAATAAAGGGGGAGATGAGAATTAAAGCCTGGAACTAGAAGTCAAGTTGCAATGCCCAAACCAAAATATTGATGACGTCAAATTCAATTATCTCCCAAAACATGGGGTGGCACCTTTCTCACCTACAAATTTAACATCAGAACTCAGATCTAGAAATACATGGTGATGCTTGTTTGCTTTACAAGGCTTTGATATGGACTGATATAAATGAACCTGGGAGAAAGAAAGATACCAAAGGAACACAGATGTTTAAAAGTAGAATTTATTTAGGTAGGATTTTGCATGAATTCACATCCATTGTTAGAGAAAAATTTTTACAAAATAAAAAGAAGAAAAAATGTAATAAAAGTGTATGAAAAAACCATATTAACACGACTGTATACATAGAAAATATAAAGTTCTAAAAGATATAATTCAATCCCATCAGAGAATAAGGGCCTCATTAAAGACAATGCCTCAAAGAAAAATAATATGTCTGGTTAGTACTTTCCCCAAAGCCCAGTGGCTGACACACTATGACTCAGCCAACATTTGGAAAAATGATTTGAGTCCCTAGAATTGGAATTTATAATGGCAATATTTGTCTTTTTTATTTACTCATTTTTCTCTCTAGGAGTAGTACTAACTAGTACTGTTTGGATGATGAAAATAAAAGAAATTTTAAAATAAACGTATTTAATAATTTAACTTGTAGTTTAAGTGTTTGAATATAGGAAGGGCTTAGACAGTTTTCTGTATAGGGCATCATATCAACTGCCAACAGGAGCCATGTACATTCCTCATTTCCAACTTTAAGGCATTTTCTTCCTTTCTCTGTCCAGCATTCAGATGGATGAGTAAAGGCTTTCTTTGGAAGAAGAAAAACACCCATTCTAGAAATTGCCATTAAGCAAAGTATTGGGCATGCTGGACAGAGAATGAATAAGTGTTGGTTTGTCATATGGGACATTCATTTTGTAAAGTACATTTCTTCCATACTTAATTTTAGAGTTTTCATCATGAAAGGAAGTTAATTTTTGTTAACTATTTTCTATTTAATATAATGATAGTGATTATATTAATGATTATATAAAAATAGTGATTTTATTTTCATACAAAGGAGAAGACATAATAAAATGCAGGGCTTGAATTATATAGCTCAATGATAGAGCCCTTGACAAATCTGTGAGATGTGGAGATGATTTGTGGTACCACAAGCAACCAAATAAATAAACAAATGGAAGGAATATCAAACTTGAGATACTATGACTTGAAAGGGAAGTAGTAATAATTCTGGCCTTTGTACATACACAGAATAAATAAGAAAGGACAATACTGTGGCAGCAGAGATAGCTCAGCAGTTAGGAGCACGGGCTCAGCTGGGTTAAACCATCTGTAACTCTAGTTCCAGGAAATCTAACAATGTCTTTTGTCTTCTGGGGCATCAAGTATGTATGTGGTATACTGAATATGTGCAGGTAAAATGTACATACAAATCAAATTAAAGTAAATATTTTAAAAGTGACACTTTTAAGGTGTAACATGAATTCGTATGGTCCTTTTAGCTACATGTTGGGACCTGGAGCATTTAGGGTGATAGGATTTGGAAATTTGGAATATGAGCAACAAGAGTGAAACACAGAGATACTCAACCACTATCAATTTTATAAAGTTGAACTATGTTGTTGCCCTGTATCTGAGAGACAGCATAAGTAAATGACTCAATGGTAGTGGAAGACTAGCTGAGAGTAATAGACATTGAAGGTATTAAGTATGACAACTGAGATAGGTAAAGGAAAACAATGTTGTAAGCCATGATTTAAAAGACAGAAAACATCAAATTCCATGTCCCATAGCTCCAAGAAGGAGAAATGAACCATGATGTTACAAACATCTCACAGTTAAAAACAAAACTTAATTCCATTTTGATTTTGACAAGAGGGTAAAAATAAAACAAGGAAAATATATGCTTATTTCTTTCATGGATTAAGCAGACTGACCATTTAATGAGAATAAGGAAACAATATGTTTTCTGAGTTTCTGTTAGCTATTTCTGAGTAAAAGATTTATCAATGAACATATTGTAACTATGCAATCTTTCTCAATATTGAACTATTTAAATATAAACTCCTAATAGGTATTATAAGTCTTTTGAAAGCCATGTTTTTCAAACCTAGGGCACTGCCTTATCAAGGATACTTCTAGAAACAACAAAGATATATTGGCTTATTAGTACATAATACTGATAAGGAAAAAAATACACAGAAGCAATTTCCATCAAAATAGTAAGCTCACCTGGGATACTTAAATATCCACATTGGTCTTTCTTTATCAGGGCAATAATAGGCTTCTGTGCCCTGTTATATTGACTGAACATAAATAAAGGTGTCAGGCTATACCCAGTAGAAAGGAAAATTGCTATGACCAACTGCCCTAAATTAATCTGAGATTCTTTGTACATTTATGGCTTGGATTTATTTTATTGTTTGAATATTTTTCTTTTTGTTGAAAATAGATTGTTTTCCTCACCTAACATATCCTGATTATGGTTTTTCCTCCCTCTGCTCCTCCCAGTTTTTTCCACCCACCCCACTTCACCTGCATTCCAGTTCTACCTTTTTCTGTCTCTCACTAGAAAATAAACAGGCATTTAAAGTATAGTAATACAATAAAATTAAAAAAAATGAAAAGCCCTGATACAACATTATGGGGCACGGAACCTCTAAAAATGTCATTGAATGTGTTGCCTGTTGGCATCTACTGCTGGGCATGCAGCCTACTAAGAGTAGATTGTTCTCCCAGTGAGAGTCCCTTGGAAAAAAATTAAACTTTTATTTGCAAATGTTTATTGACTAGAGATTGCTTCTGGGTAAAAGATGAGGAATATGTCCACTTCTCCTTTTAGCTTTAGAACCCTATCTGGTGCAGATGTGTGCAGGCTCTGTACATGTTGGCTCAGTCTGTGAGTTAATAAATGCGTGAATCATGATGATTTATTGCTTGAATATTTCATGTTCTTCCCAATATTATTAAAAGAGTCAAACTTCCAGTAATTCTGGAGTTGCTTGATAAGTTTTAATGTATGTGTGGATTCTTTAGAGTTTGGACAGATTGTTTTATGGGCACTGTCAGACTTGGTAACATGTTGGCAACAGTTGAAAAGAACATCAATAAGAGTGACAGACAGCTCGTGTCATTCATTTATAGTGTAACTGTTTTGATGTATCAAATATAGCCAACTGGTTACTTGAAAATAAAATTATGTATATTTCTGTAGATAACTCAGTCAAAAGTGAATTTTTCTTCAGGCAGAATATTGTTAATAAAATGTACATGTAATTCACATGTCCATCTACCTCCATGTTTCTGTGGAAAAGTGATAAGGGTTAGGTCTCTAAAACTCTTTGTCTAATCTTTCAATGCCATTGTGGAACCATTTTCTTCCTCCTTTGTCTTGCTAAAGAATTTCAAAAATACCCTGTAACCATTCTCCAGATAAGTAGGAGCCTGCCATTTAAGAGACATCTCAGATTAAGGCTACCAGTTGTGTCCCTCAACCCCATAGTAAATCAGAGAATAAGTATCATTTGAATATTTTGCATACATTTACATTGGATGTCAAGAATCCCTAATTCTAATTATTTAAAGTAAAATTAATTAGTGAAATCTACTGCAAAGCTCATATTTAAATTCTGTGTTCAAAGTAATAACACCTCAAAAATACATTACACATTTTTAATGTCAAGTAGCTGGATTGTCTCTGGGAATAGAAAGGTTAAGAAATTCAGCCTTTAGATGGATCGAGGAGCATATAGTAAAGAACATAGAGAAATGGACCCGCAAAAACCAAGGATCACGTTCAAAATTCTTTTTTTTTTTTTTTCTGAACTGTATGTTATTTTCTTTCCCAGTGAAAATCGTAAGTGCATATATTTATACTCTTTGCAAATATATTTTTTGTTCTTCTTCTATCTAAGGGAAGCTAAATATTACTCATTGTCCTTGATAAATTTTCTTCAGGCACCAAGAGCACCTTGGAACACCAGGCAGGAGAGGGAGGGAGTGGATTTTCCTGGTATGGACATGGCTACATTTTTCTGACTTGAAATTCTTATCACTGTCTCTTGCCTGGAGTGTGCTGTCCTCTGTGATTTGCCTTCAGTTGTTTTCCTGAGAGTGCTAAGCATGACCATGGCCAGCTTTCAACACATGGGTCTTTGTAAACATGGGCTTGTTTTCAAGCTCAAGTTTCCTTAGATAGCATTGGTCAAGTTGTCACCTGCTTCAAGGCTGAAATTTCTTATGCATGCACAAAACATCAAGGCATTTCTTTGGTGAACTCTATGGCCCCAATTCTTGAGAGACAGAGGCAACAGGGTCATTGATTTGGTGAGGCCAACCTTGTCTACATAGTAAGTTCTAAGTAAGTAGGACTACCAATCAAGACCCAATCATAAACAAAAACTTTATAAAAAGCAAAAGCAAGAAAACAAATGAAAAATGACTTTTTCCTATAAGGTCAATTTTAAGATTACATAAAATATCATTACTAAACGCTCTAATCAATACCTATCCAAAACTCATCACATGTGACCGTTTCTTTAAAACTCAATCCCATCTGTTTCTTTTTCCTTGTTTAAGTCTAGAATGTGTTCACATCTCAATGTGTGGCCACATTTGTAAAATGTTGAATCCAATGTTCTGGTTACTGTAAACAATTTTGCAAAGAAGTGAAAACACAGAAGCAGGAAGCCACAATTTCAAAGCCAGCTAGATTTGCATGACTTTCAGGTAAGTCAGATATATAGAGTGAGACCTTGTCTGAAAAATCAGAAACATAAACAGAGGGCTCAGTATATTATTAATCAAATGAGGGAGAGTTACTTTAGACTAAGCATGGTCAGGCACCTGTGTCTTGAAAATTCTTTTTGGATCCTGCTGCACTTAACTTGTCATCTGATATACAGTAAGCACTTCTTTAATGGTTGCTAACTTTAGCAAGAAGCAGTAATGTTAATAGGGCAGTAACATATATAATAGGATGTAGATAATATGGAACTGTGTAAACAGGTAACAACCCAGCATCTCACCTTCAGGTGCAATTGATAAAGAATTGACCTCAGAAGATCAAGGAGACATTAGATGGTTGTTAATCAAAAAATAAAAAAAGCTTCTAACTGCTAGAACCTCTCTCCCTATTTTCTGTGGCCTTCCTCCTTTCAGAGACAGACAAAATTGAGAATTGTTTTGGGATTATGGTTCGAATAGGACAAGCATGTGAATGACATATTAGAATGATGGATGAAATAAATCTCCATTGCCATGACCGTGGCAGCAGCTCCATAGAGCAAAGATTTTCTAGTAATTTATGTTCCTATGAGACAAATAGCTTTGTTACACCTATTTTACATCAGTTGTCCATAAAACTGCCCAGATATGTGAATTTGTACCATAGAGCACACGCATGATCAACCATAGATGAAGAACTCAATGCTTTTGATGGGAAAGGTGGTAGGTTAGGTGGCTAAAGCTTTCTCTTTTTCTTTTCCCAGATTCTGGTTTTGTACTTACCTTTCAAAGCTAACTTCAGCATGCTTAAAAGGAAACAAAGCTCCAGGGTGGAAGCCCAGCCAGTTACTGACTTTGGTCCTGATGAATCTTTGTCAGACAATGCTGACATACTCTGGATTAATAAACCAGTAAGTTACCCTTCTGAAGTTTTGAAAAGCATATGCTGATATAAGAGAAATTTTATTCCTAAATTCCTTTAGCTTTGAACTATGATTGAGCTGCAGTGGAAAGTGAATGAGTCTTGGAGCCTGGTAGTTGGCATGGGAATAATTCAAATCGAAAGGATGAAGTGTTGCTATGAGTTTCTTATAAAGGAGATACAGATGATATAAGAGGTCTGCACTTTCCCCTCTGGTTCCTTCTCTGCTCTGGATATACTGTTCTCCAATCACACAGCATAAAGCTAACTACACTCCCAGGCTGATGCAAGATGTGCTACTACTCATATCCACATGCTTTTTTTTTAAGTCTTGTTCAACAGTAATTTACTTGGGTGGAAAAGGTTGCAAGACACTGTCCATTTATGAACAGTCTTTACTTTGATTCAAACCTTGTGACTCAGAACATGTGCCTCATATCTCTCAAATTCATGCATGTTGAACAAGAGAGGAAGAACTATTATACCATGCATCACTGCATGTTCGAGGGTATAGTGGTTAAGACTGAGCAAGGAAGCTGACTCTTAAGTCTTGAGAAGTCATTTTCATACAACAAAGTAGAATTGACTTCCTTCTTAAACTCATAGTTATAATTGCTGAAATAATGAACCAAATTGATTGGAGGCACTTTAAATGCTTTCTCCTCCACTAAGCAGGACAAAGATAGTCAGCCTGACTTCCTCCTGAGTCTCACTAACCTGCCCCTGGAAGATCTCTATAGGTCTTTGTATACTTCACTCTCTGATAACATTATTCTTCTGCCTTATAATTGTTGAAACATCCCAGGATTCACACTGTAAATTAAAATGTGTTGATATTATATTGACAGCTCTTTGTGATCAAGCTTTCTCTTGTCTCTATACCATCCACTGCAACTTCATGCTATCCAATACTGTCTGGCTTGTCAGTACTGGTATCTTTTACTTATGTGCTCTGGCCTTCAAGTTCACTTCTCATTTCCTTTGATAAGTTATATCTTCCTTGTTCATTAGGGCCATCTGAAGTTTAAATTCTCCTCATTTGCCAGTTCCTCAAACAAATAGAATGAATGTCTCTTCTTTTTACTTATCCTATTTTGTATTTGTCTATAAATATAAGTGAACACATAGACACACATACACAGAACAATTGTCCCTCTGTTCTGTACCCACTTTTGATCAAACACAGAGTATAATATTTTAACAGAACTTGCATCTGTAATGAACATGTATATATTTTCCTTCTTATTATTTTATAAACAGATCAGTACAACAGGACTTTACATAATTTTAATTATTATGAATCACCCTAAAATAATTTAAACTATACCAGGGAATATATGTAAGCTATACATAAACATTGGCCATTTGTAGAAGGTACTCAGCTTCCTCTTTTGAGCATCTACAGTGGAAACACATATTGAGGGGCAACTGCATATGTCATGGATAATATCTTGCTTACTATACTACATTGGTTATGTATTGGTTATGTATTTTCTATATTTGTATGTCCCCAGAGACCAGCATTTCTAGATGCATAGTAGGAATTCTATTCATATTTAGGGAACTAAACTGACTAAAAACTAAACCTGTCATTAACATTCTGTTTATGTGGCGATTAAAAACACTCTAAGAAATTTGAGATAGAATTATAGGTGTAACCCAAGAATCTCAAACTGAAATTACTAATGATTAATTATAATTCTTTAAGTCAAGGCCAAATTGTTTAAAAAGAATTCATCTTTCAAATATTCTAGTAATTATATTATTTATATTAGAGGAGTCCAGATAAGGTTGAATTTACATTTTGATACTTATTGAAGAGATTTTCAAATTTTGTATTTTAAAACTTCAGTATATCAACTCTTAAAATACAATGACATGTGTATGCTTCTGTGGTATAGAATTGCTAGCACTGTTTATTATGTAAATATTTTTATACTTGCTCAAATATTAGACTACTTATCACTGTAAAGTATCTGAGTCTTCTCAAAAGTTCTGTCAGTCATTCTTCATTTTCATCTTAAGCCTTGCTAATTTATAGAGATGCATGATCCATGTAATATCAAACTATAACCCTTAAACAGGAATATAAAATTAATGAATTACTATTACCACACACACATAACACACATAGATACACACATATCTAGATATAAGATATAGTCAATATATAACACTAACTGTGTTTGAAAATTGTACACTGAGTAATTAGCTAGCAGTATCAATTCTGTGAGGCTAGCATGTAGATACAAATAACTCTTTTCTTTGTAGGCATTACTTTTATAATGAAAGATAGTGCTGAGTACATTATTTAATATATGCCCATTTGTTTTTTTCTCTCTTCTTATTTGAGGGTTAATCAAAATCTTTAGAAAGTACATCAATGTCTAAAATTGCACAGAAAATTAATTTTAAGTTTTTAAAGAGATTGTAGTCTAAATCTATACATAATATTTTCTCCGAAAAATAGATAAGTTCACTTATTATCATTTTTCTACAATGGATTTTCAAATATTTTAAATTCTCTCTCTCTTTGTGTGTGTGTGTGTAGAGGAATATGTGAAGGGTTGTGGTCAGAAGACAAAATTTATAAGTTTGTTTTATCTTTCAACAATATTTTCCAGAGATTGAATTCAAATCACCAGGCTTGTATGGCAAAAGAGATCTCACTGGCCTATACATGTCTTTTATGCAGGGAGATTATATGTGATACAGTCTTTTTAAATCTATATATAGAAACATTCTATATCAATCCATTTAAAAGTCATTTATGATCTACTATGGTAGACAATTGTTAGGATGCTAGAGAATTACAGTAAATAGAACATGGCTGCTAATTCTGGGTGCTTCATGGAGTCAAAAGAAAGAAGAGTCATACCCAGCTTTATTGAGGGTGAGTTGCTATATTATGTAGAGAACAGAATTTTCCACATAGTGGTATGATGGCCTTCAAATTAATATCAGATTTAGCATCTATTAATGCATAATTACAGATATATTTCTTAATCTTTTAAGAACTTTGGTTTGTTCATGTCGAAAGTAGCTGCTTTGACAAATATGCACTATAAAATGTGTGAAGGTAGTGACTGTGCTCCCATCTTCCTCGCCTCTGCACAGTAAATTATTTTAACCTAAGTGTTACATCTTCCAAAAAGAATCTGCTTTCTAAGACAAGTCAAAGGTCTCAGTTCACAGTGTCACAAAGTAGTTTTGGCCTTTGTTGCAGTGGGTACACTCTTTGCTCCGCATCTGTGCCATCATCAGTGTTATCTCAGTGTGCATGAACACACCCATGACCTTCGAGCACTATCCTCCTCTTCAGTATGTGACCTTTACCTTGGACACTTTATTGATGTTTCTCTACACTGCAGAGATGATAGCAAAAATGCACATTCGGGGTATTGTGAAGGTGAGCATTTTCTTGTCATTTAAGTTAATAAACAATGTACATTGAATATTTTAACCAACTCAATATTTTTGTATGAATGTCCAAATAGGCCACATTTTTATATTATTGAGATTAAGTTTTTTAAAGAGCATATCTCTGAAAATTGGTAGAAATGTGTCACATAATTTTTTTATTTAATTGCATTTTATAACTTACAAAGCCTGAGGATATCTGTAATGGAGCTAGTTTCTTTAAGTATATGTTTTATGAGTTTAGGGTGGGGTGTATTGTGCCACCTAAAGCTAAAGCCATAGCCCATCATGGTCATTGACCTTCAAGAAGGCTCTTTAATAGTTGTTATATTCTGAACACAAGATAAATGTCACATGATAAAAACAGAGCATGATGACATTTAGCTGGATTTCATAAACCTGGGTGTTTTGAAGATATATAAGAATAAAAACAGGAAATGAGAGATAAAGGATCCTCAAAAGTGCAAAAAAAAAGAATATGTCTATCTGATTGATACCCTTGGGAAATAAAAATAAATTAAACTTTTAATAAAATTAAAAAAAGAGGCATTTTTTTGCCACAAGATCCTAGTTCTGTAACACTAACTAACCTGTTCAGAAATTAGGAATATGGAGATATGCTGTCTGAGGAGTAGCTTACATTGTACCATTTAGAAAGAGTGGTATAGTGTGGGCTTTAAGCCTTGACAAATGACATATTGACTCACAATCTGTCTCTTTTGTAGTGGGGAGCTTCTTGTGAGGCCCTCAGCAAGTACATAGAATTAGCCGTCATGCTTGTCACTTCTCTTTTTTCATAGTGACTTGTGGCTCTATCCTTAATGGGAAATCATGACAGCCAGTGTACACTGGCATGCAGTTCTAATGTTGTATCATAAAATTATGAACCAAAGCCTGCATAAAGATCAATAATTAAAAAATATTCAAATTTTTACAAATCTGAGCTGTTAACTCACTTCAGAAATAACTCCCTGTGTATAATTTTTTCATTTGATTTCCAAATACACCATCATTGTATGAGGCAAAATTAACAGTAATTCCTAAGAGGAGTTGACGTTCATATTCCTCTGATTGTTATTGGTTTCTTAGAATTGAACTCACACAGGTCCATATATTGTATTTGATTTAACTGTTTACTAAACTAAAAAAAATAGTTTTCTGATTTCAATCTTTAAGAAATGACAAATTAAAAATGAAAACCAGGTGAGTATATTTATACTTTTAATTAGAAATAATTAGAGTAGATGCACATGTAGTGTCAACTTTAATTATTCTGCATTGCTAATATTATTTTGAAGTAATCAGAACATCAGAGCTCATTAAAATTTGTGTTTAAATGTTAGCAGAAGTTTTTGGTAAATCTGAGATCTTATTGTAAGAATTTTTCATTATCTTAATATTTGATCATTAGAGTGTAGCAATTAAGTAAGTAATGCCAGCTGTTGATTTTATGACATTAAATCTTCATTATTTGGTACCACACAATTCTTCAACATGCGTATCATAAAAGACAGATCTGAGAAAGTTGTGTTTGACATCCCATTCTTGATTACAAAATGAAAAATTTTAATGAAGTTCAATGTTAGCAAAATGTTACCTGCCACAATAAATTTATATTACTAATTTAAATTTTATTGTTTTGTAGTTTTATGTTTGTGAATTTGTCTTGTTTTTATAGTTGCATAACAAATATAGTTTAGGGATTAAAACATCAAAATAAAAATATATCTGTCCACAGAGACATCTTGGAAAACCCCATATTTCTCAAGGGAATTGTTTTGCTATCTTCAATTAAATCTGTGAAAGTTTTTAAAACATTAATTAAGTATCTTTCTGCTAAAAATCTTTATTTTATTAAATTGCCAGCATACACGTGCCTCTTAGTTCTCCAGTCTCTTCACCCACAAAAACATGCAAAAGGTTGCTGCCTTTTTTTATCTATAGGGTTGAAATTTGTGCTTGTCTACAGACGTTATGAATGTTTCATTTTTACTTTTTTATTCTTTATTTTATTTTTTGAGATAAACTATAATTTCACTTTCTTTTTCCTTTCTCTAAGCCCTTTCATATGTCTCCTTGCTCGTTTTTAAAAGTCCAGCCCTAAAAACAGATACAAACAAGTAACATTATGTAGACTGAGAGGATGTATTTATGTAGTTAGAAATACAGAACATACATACACACACACACACACACACACACACACACGCATGCACGCACACAGAGAACCTGAAAAAATGTTCTGTAGAACATAAAAAGCTCTTGGAGAAATAAAAATAAATAAAAGATGAGGAACTGTGGTATATAAAGGGCATAAAAGAGGGAGAAAAGAAGCCCCTTAGACACATACACACACACACACACACACAGAGAGAGAGAGAGAGAGAGAGAGAGAGAGAGAGAGAGAGAGAGAGAGAGAGAGAGAGAGAGAGAGAGAGAGAGAGAGAGAACAGAACAGCTTATGAGAGGCCTGAGTTGAAAGTGCCAGAAAGGCTGTGCTCAACACCTGGCAAGGATTTGTAGAGTCAGGTGGCCTCTAGTAGGGTTCAGTATGTCCAGAGGTTCCTCCTATGTTTAATGAAGATGAATGAAGAATTTTCATCCATGAATAACAGGATCTTATTTGTGTCTAATAATTTTTTATTGCTCCCCCAAAGGTATTCCTACTGACTAAGTCTCTAGGAAAAGCCAACCAACTGAAATGATGTATATTTGAGGTATTGAAGATCATCACATGTATTATAATCTGAATTTTTCAAATGAGTCTCAGTTCTCTGTTTCTTATCTAGCAATAAATCTAGATAAAAGTAGCATGCATCAGCCTAGTGGTGGCTTTACTTTAATCCCAGAATTTGGAAGGCAGAGCCAGGTGAATCTCTGTGAGTTTGTGGCCAGCCTGGTCTACAGAGTGAATTCTAGGACATCCAGGGCTACACACAGAGAAAACCTGCTTCTAAAAACAAAATAAATAAATAAATATATAATAATAATTACTAATAATAATATAAGCATGCATCTACTGAACACTGTTGGAGTAATAAATAATTAATAATGCTAAGACATACTAACAGAAGGGCCCTGGGAATCCAGGACAGTAAACCACATGTTCAATAAGCTACCACAGCATATCATTTGTAAGTGCAAAAATATATCCCTCTAAGTGCATTTGGTATCTCTCCTCATCAAATATTTACAAGGTACATTCAGATACTTTCTTACACTGGATAATTGATTGGCAGCCTTCAACTGTTTACCTTTATACAAACTGATAGACAGGTCTTAAATAACTCATATCCACCTTGACAAGCGTGACAATTTCTACCCAGAGCTCAAATATTCTCTACCATCCATTTTTCTGACACATTGTCTTCCAAAGGGAGATTCTTGTTTCAAATCTTATTTTATTGAAATGTAGATACTAATCTCAGGATAGAGGCTCTAGTAGCAATAAAAACAATGCATTTTTATTTATTTTTTTACCATATCCTCCCAATTAAAGTCAACACATTTTTTTTTTTCAGATTAAGAACATTGTCTTCTTCACTTACTATCTGGTTATCTTTCCTACACTAGCTGTGGGTAGTCAAACAGTTTTAAAGGGTTCATGTTGTCTATAGTGCACTCCAGGCCTTTAGAGGACAAGCTACAGTAAGACCTGATGTGATTAGTTATTTTCTGCTATTCCATGTTGAGTTGGTGAGGCCAAGAGAATAGATATTATCCTTTGAACATCCTGAACTCAGAATTAATTCTCATTTTATCAATTATTTGCCATTTCAAAGTGCTAAAAAATACTTTTTGAAGTTTTGTTTTATTGTGATATGAAAATTTTGATTGGTTTGTCCTGAATTAACTCTTGACTGTTCCCATCACAGAATTAAATATACTTATATTCCTGAGAATCTATATGGAATTTACTTTCAGGGTGATAGCTCCTATGTGAAGGATCGCTGGTGTGTTTTTGATGGATTCATGGTCTTTTGCCTGTGGGTTTCCCTTGTGTTACAGGTAATTAAATATGTTTAAATCACAAAACATGTTTTTAAAAGTGGGCATTATTTTGCATTCAAAATTTACCTAAAAACATTGAAGAACTCATTTCAAATATGATTGTGTAATTTTCTATATTGTTTATTTTTATATGTTCATGGTTATAATTCTGAGTTCTTCACAGATATTAAAAACTCAATATTAAGGGTAGTTTTCTTTCATAAAACAACTGTAAACATATTGTCAATGAAATAAAATTTGGAGTAAGGCAAAAAAATTAAAAAATTTTGAAATTAAAAGTTCAACTTGGGAAATTCTAAGTTTTAGACTAAATGCTCATTAAAAGAGATTATACTATTAATATTGAGATAGATATTGAGTAACAACAAACATTATGAATATATATGCTTTATCATAAGAAATAAAAATGTGTATCTTAAATTAAACAATATATTTTTTTAAATGAAGCTTTTACAGGGGATGTTACTGGAAAATAGTAATTCAGTCTCAGATTCTTTCTGGCATGAATTTACTTTTAAGTAAAGCTACTATATTTTTTAGATTCTGTTTAATTCTGCTTATTTTTTTAGTTTGATTTTACTAAGAAACCAACATGAGATTTACCTTTCTAACAAAAATTAAATGATCAATACTTTATTGTTAACTTTTTGTATAATATCATAAACCAGACATCTATTCTTCTAGTCTTTGTTTAAAAAATTCAGAAGAGGCATTGTTGAGATGGTTGTCAGCTAAAGGCACTTGCTGCCAAGCCTGACTTCCTGAGTTAGACCCTGATATTTACATGGTAGAAGGAGAGAACGAACTCCTTCAGGTTGCCTCTGACCACTTACCTGTGCACCATCACTCATGTGTATGCACACACACAATTAATTAATATAAGTTCAGGATATGAATAATAGAAATATGCATTTCATCTTTTCAACTCTTTATGGTGGCTGTTGATTAACTGTCCTTCCTCATTTTGTAACATCAGGTCACCTCTCCTATGACCTGATTTCACCTCTCATACTCATGTGTCCTTTCCATTTAATAAACTATTGTATGTTAGGTGAACATATTATTGTTATTATTTTGCTTCTGCTATGAAGTAAGTAGTCATATATATTAATAATATTTTAACATTTTCCCTATTCTTTTATTTTCTAGATATTTAAAGACATTATAAGTGACAACTCAAAAGTTGACACTTTATTTTATGGTTAAAAAAAACCTATGGCTTGAAGAACTAGAAAGTGAGTGAAGATTTAGGGCACTTTTATTAGTTTATGTATTTGTCTCTCTTAAGGTGGATATAATGTTGAGATGTGATCATTGGTGGAATACAATGTAGGTACAGAGTGTACATTCTTGTGTTATTTTTACATTTCACTGCAATAAGCAATGTAAGGTGAAGCCTAAGCTTGTGCATATCTTCATTTGTAGGTGTTTGAAATAGCTGACATAGTTGACCAGATGTCACCTTGGGGCATGCTACGGATCCCAAGGCCACTCATTATGATCCGGGCTTTTAGGATTTATTTCCGATTTGAACTGCCTAGGACCAGAATTACAAATATTTTAAAGTAAGCACAGCTTGGTCCATACATTAAGGGAAAATTTATGGAATTTTTGGGAGGTATTTAATACATTTTATCTAACTTTTCTGTTTTCCTTAGGCGCTCAGGAGAACAAATTTGGAGTGTTTCAATTTTTCTCCTTTTCTTCCTTCTTCTGTATGGGATTTTAGGAGTTCAAATGTTTGGAACATTTACCTACCACTGTGTTGTGAATGACACAAAGCCCGGGTATGTTTCTTAGCTACATTTTAAATCTAAGTAATTAACAAAGATATTTCTGCATTTTTTTATTTGTGAAATTATCAGATACTTTAAAATCTTTTTGATATTTTGTGTTCTTTATTCTTTGCCAACTTAGCCTTGTTTTGTCCAGTTTGAGGTAAAAGTTTACAACAAGCCAGATCAAAAAGTCTAACCCGGTAGCAAAGAATATTAAACAAAGACAAACCTTCCTGAGAATAGCCACAAGGAGAATGTGCTTATAAAACTTGGGAAAATATCCATGGTATTAGATTGTTAGGGAAAATAATACCCTCATTCTTTTTTTCTAAGTTAATTTATTTCTCTAAAAACAATGAACACAAATCTCAGAAACTACACAGGAAATACTGACAACTGGGACTATGTATATATTTACTAATTTTTGTTATAGAAGAGAAATTCTAAATACAAATGTTTAAGAGTGTAAAAACCATAATATAGATGATAACAACTGGAGACCTTATTAATTTGCAAAGAGCTTACATAAAGCAACAAGAACAGGACAAATCAACCAAAAAGAAACTGTGAATCCTTTTGGTCAAGATATTAACAGTTAGTTGAGTGTTTCAGTAGCATTTGAGGAAAGGCCTGTGGGAGGGGAAACTGTGCTAGGGATGTATTGTATGAGAGAAAATTCTCATTCTTATAATTAATATCAATGGTCATTCATTCCTAAAAACAGTCTTCTACTGATTGTAGCAACATTTCTAGATCTATTGCATGTGTGTATTATTATGCTAGTGATTAAGATGTAACAGTTGCTATATACCAGGTCAGGCTCTACCTGGTATATAGCAACTGTTTCTAAGACCAGCACTGACACAGAGTGGCAGGAGGAAGGAGCAGAGCTGATTGCCAGCCTCTGGACATCTATGACCAATGGCATCTCTTAGGTGTGGACTGGGCATCAGTTTGGGATTCCATTTCAGTCCACAGATCTTCAATAGTTGTAACTATACAATGTGGGGCATTGAGGCAGAATGCCATATATTTATATCTTTAAGAAGTGATTGATCTGTTTACAAACAAAAGTAAAAGTCTCACAAATTGTATTTTAGAAAATTCTCGATTGAATTCAGAATGTGAATTTACAGGAAACAGTAAGAGTTTTAAAAATTACAGCTTTTATAATACTTGTAATTTTGTGTTTGGAGGGTATTTTTTTATGGAAGTGTTTATATAAGTAGTAAAAAGATGAACTACAGCTAAATGAATTCATGTGAATATTGACATATTTATTTATATGATCATATAAATTTTGATAAAAATTGATTGTTTCAGTATTTTGTCTAAGTTATGTAAATTGTTCAAGTCATTGTTCTGTGACATGTATATAGATTGTGTTCTGAAAGCATATACCGAAGTCTCAAAATCAATGTTTAATGGGTGGATTGTCCTTTAGATATATTCTTATCCATATATCTGGGGTTATAGCACAGAATTAATACTTATTAATCATTTACATAAGACATGGTTGTAGAATATTTTTCTTAGGTAATAATAATATATCCCAAATTGACAAGAAAGAGAAAACAAGCAAATAGAGAAAATTAAGTCACTAAATGTGGAAGAGGAAAATGGTCAAAGTAAAAAATCTATGTTTAAGTTAGAGAAAAGCAGTGAATTGTTCAACATGTAAACAGGAAAACTGAGGAAAGTCAGGGACAGGAGAGCTGGCTGTGTGGGAAAGAGACAAACATAGGGAGAAAATCTGCGCTTATCCTTTTTATTTCTCAAAACGGGCTTTGAGTATGACTAGACGGTTCTATAAATGGGCAAAAAATATTGTGTGAGTGAGAGATAATAACTACAGAAGTGAGGGGCAGAGAAAGCAGCTAAATAAGAAGTTTTGCAAGTGGAGATAGTGCAGGTTAAACATTATTTTATTAGCTATTTCTTTTACTTTTGAGATTATACTTTAATTATGACATTTACCTCTCCTTTCCCCCTCCAAATCCTCCTTTATTCTCTCTCCCAAATTCATAGTGTCTTTTTCACTAACTGTTGTTAAATTCTTAAATTTACATACATATATGAGTATTTGAAAATATATAAATACAGTCTTGATGTGACCATTGTCAATTAGGTTTTGTTCTGAAAAATCAAACTGTAACATAAATTCACACATGAGTTTGAATGATAAACTAGTTCATGAACTTTAGTACCAACTGGGAAGAATCATGAATGTCTCCTGAACTCAGCCCCATGTGTCATTTCCATGAGTCTGTTTGGCCATATCCATGATATGCCCAGTGCAACTGATTGTCACTAAGTATGTGCTTATTTAGACCTCTTGAAACATTGGCCCATTACACCCCATATCCTGAAGATAGAGGTCATCACATGGAACTTCATGATTGCTAGCAGAAGATTCAGCTGCAAGAAAAATTCTCTTTCATTGGTAGTAACAGGAACATGTTTTAATTTTTTAAAAAAGCCATGCACAAACAAGTGCTTTATGGTGTCTTTTATGTATGGAATCTAGAATAGTTGCTTTATGAAAGTAGCAAGGAAGATGATGTTTATAAGAGACTGTAGGTTGGCCGGGTGAGGGAAGAGATACAAAAATTTTAGCCAGATGAGAAGGATAAGTTTTGAGAACTCATCTTTAGCAATATGAAAAGAGTCTGTCATATTGTATTGTATAGTTCAAAATAATTGGAAAGCAGGTTTTAAATGTATCAATACAATAACATTTCTGGACATGATGGTTAATTAGCTTGATCTACTCATGTATTGTGTGTGTGTGTGTGTGTGTGTGTATGTGTGTGTGTGTGTTTATGCAATAGTGTGCTCAAAAAAAGCACAATTATAATTTGTCAATTAAAAATAACATTAATATTGACCTTGGGAGATGCAGCAGGTAGAACCTTTGTTTTACAAACATGACTAGAGTTCTCATCCACAGAACCCACAGCAATGCCAAGCAGGTATGGTGGTGTACCTTTCATCCCAGCACACAGAAGACACAAATAGCAGTGCCTAGAAAAAGCTGGCTAGACTGACTAGCTGTACTGGCAAGATCCCACTTCAAGTTAGTTATCTCATCTAATGAATAAGGTGGAGCACAGTCAAGGAAAAGTCCCAGTGTCAACCTATACACACACACACACACACACACACACACACACATACACACACACACAAGCACTCATTGTGCCCTCACATGTGTACAAATATCTACACAGGTACACATATGAAAACAATACTAATTCATTGTATCTAATAAAGCATGTCTAAGTCAAGCAATAACTGTGGTTATGATTAAGGAATCAGTGTTGATAGTTGCTGTGAGACTCTCAAGCTTCATACTCATTATTTTCCCACATTTTTTTCTGACTTTAGACTAATTAATGTGTACATACTATCTTCTTGATAATGAGAAAGCTTTCAAATAGAAAGCTGTGTATCTTAGGTCTCACCATTGAACTCTGAAATGTATCTTGTTTAATCTGTAAGGCAAAAAGGATAAAGAGTGAGGTAATTAGTTGCACACACTTACTTTTAAATGCCATGCATTTCTTTAGAGCATATAGAACACCTTAGCCATGTCTTCAGCAGCATTACAAGTCAAAGCTGGGATTCTTTTCTGATAATGAACTACAATCTAAGGCAATTATGGAAAGAGTAATGAGATTTGACTAAGCAAAACAGATCATTTCCTAAAGAAAGTTGAAAAGGGCAATGGCCTGTGGCAGAAACAGGTGCTGCAAAATGCCAAATGTGATGGTAGACATCTGCCACAAGCTGAAAGAGGGACCTGTAAAGATGAAGCAGCAGGTGAAATAGAAAAGATGAACACTTACCTGACACCTTATTATTGCCCCTAAGAAAGGAAAAAATGTATTTCTGTTTTTTTATAAAATAATGAAATCTTATTCCCAGGAGTGCAGCAATTAGAATTGCTTTAGGACAAGTAAATTTAAATGTTAAACATATAAAATATTTCACAGAGGAGAATTCAACCAAGAGTTTAGGTGTTTATTTGTACTGGGTGGAACATTTGTTGGAGAAAGTAAGGTGCCACTCACCACAAATACTCAGGACAATTCTCCCTTATCTCTGCTGTTTTGGAGCAATTATGAATGTCTTCATATTTTATTCTAAGAAACTTCAGGAAGGTTCACCCTTCCTTGGGCAGTGTTTTATAAACTATTATTAAAGAGTTGATCCTGACAAAAATGTAATGTTGGATTTGAGGAAGGTTGATATTCCTGGTACAAATTGAATTTAAGCATACTAAAGAAAAAAATTAAATTAGTCTTATAAATTCTGTTAACAAACATGACTTCTTTTTTTTTTATTTTTTTTCTTTATTTTGTATTTATCAAAAAAAAAACAGTAAAAAGAATTTAAAATGCAGAAGAGTTAACAATAACTATACAGAGGATAAGAATCATAAGCATGGCTTATCAAGGGTAGAAATACAAATAAGATTGCTACACATATATTTTCTTTGTGTTCAGCTTTCCCTATATATCCTTATTCA